>RJWM01005683.1:80229-90239 GCA_004363535.1 Dasyprocta punctata
TTTTTTTTTTTTGCGGCACCGGGGATCGAGCTCACAACCTCGCGCCTGCCTGACAGGCGTGTAAGCCGCTGAGCCAAACTCCCGACCCTGGTACGCCTTTAATCCCAGCACTCGGGAGGCTGAGGTAGGAGGAGCGTTGTGAGTTCGAGGCTGGCTTGGGCTACAACGCAAGCACAAGGCTGGCGAGCACAGTGCAACCCTGCCTCAAAAAAAAAGCACTACTCACTCTTAACTGTGCTGTTACATTAGTATCATTCGCAACCCAAGGAGGGCTGGTCGAGAATTTTCTTTTTTAAGTGAGAAACTACAAACTAGTTCCTCAGCTGCACTAGTTGCATTTGAGGTGCTCAGTAACTAACTATATGTACTTAGTGAACACACTGAACACTGCAGATTGCAAAACATTTTCAATCATTATCTACAATTCTACTGGACACCCCATAAAGTACTGGCTGTTTATAGTACTGGTTGTTTTAAGTGTTACTACTGACTCTAAAAAGTGATAAGGTTTTGACTCTTAAATTTAACTAGAAAACTTCAGAGGAAACAAAAAGTCTTAAATCACCCAGACTTTGGTGTGTTTCTATTAATTTCTATTAATCTTAAATACATGTGTCTGGAATTGTATTTGAGTCATTAGAAGATTATAGAGTTTTCAGTTTTACAGAAATTTACCAAAGTGGTGCTGTTCTTTGTGGAAGGAACTTTCAAACCAGGTGTACAGAATGTAGGTGCCAAGGGGGAATCTGTATACTCAGTATCTGGAAGACAAAATGGGCATGAAAACAGATTTAAAAACAAAGTTAAAATAAAAATCTCAACTTTTAAGAGTTGTCTATATAATCTGTGCAGGTATGAATAGCTTAAAACACAGCCAGACGGACATGGTAGTACACCTGTAATCCCAGCACTTGGGAGGCTGAGGCAGGAGGATCACTGTGAGTTTGAGACCAGCCTGGGTTAAAGTGAGCTCAAGGACAGTCTTAACTGCATAGCAAGACCCTGTCTCAAGACCAAACCAACAAACGAAAAAACCCAAAAAATTGCTTATTGCAATAAAGAAAGCCCCATGCATGGAGACTGGCTTTCTAGAGCACAGAGGACGAGTTTCTGCCGGCCTGGACCGCTGAAGGCATGAGTGGTAGTGTCATGTGTGGGACACACATGCTCGCACCACCGGGGGTTTAAATGCCTGGCAGGGAGACATACCTTACGGCCCCCTGTGCACGTGCTAAAGAGAAACCACCCAGTCACTGAGTGCCGTGGGACCGGGCAGCCTCCCCGCCGAGCTGCACCCTTTCTGGGGCTCCACCTCTCCTTCCCCAGCATCGTCTCCGATAGCGTCTCCCAGTCAGGCCGTTTCCGCCCAGGAGAAGGAGCCCCACGCTGTGCGGCTCTCCAGACCCCACTCTTTCGCCCCCCTGATGAGCAGCAAGGGTGAGGCCCTGCTGCTTCCTGCTGGCACGCAAGGATTCAACCCACGGCCAGGCGCGGTGGCTCACGCCTGCAATCCCAGTACTTGGGGAGCTGAGGCACAAGGATCGCTATGAGCTCAAGGCCAGCCTGGGCTGCAGAGTGAAACCCTGTCCCAAAAAGACAAAAAAAGAAAGAAAAAAACCCAAAGAATTCAACTGAGAAGTGCAGGAAGACCCTCCTACTGTCCAAGGATCGCTGATGACGACAGAAACTGGGGAAGGCATCTCAGAAATCTGCCTGCAGCGGGACTGCGCTCGAGCATCCGAGCCTGGAGACATCGTCCAACTCCAGGTGACCAGTGTAAGGACACGGCCAGTCCCTGGCGAGACTGGACCGGCTGTGGAAAACCAGCTGGAGGTGCGTGGGTTTTAAGTGCCTGTGGCTCACTAATGCTTAAGTGAGGGTTCCCTGCAGTGAGCAGAATTTCCTTCTTCCCTTGTCAAAATTTAAAAACCTCATAGCTTGTGAAACTCCTTCATGCCATAAACTGAAGAGATCTGCTGCCTGGCCTTGAAGTCCCTCATTCAAATAGAGGTCAAGGAGGAGGCAGCTGCCGGCGTCCAGCCCCACGCGAAGCAAACAATGGGGTTTCGGCCAGGCCCAGAGCCCCAAGGACAGACAGCTGCGTCTCATCAAAAGCTCCTGGCCCGCCCTCTGCACAGTGCCCTGCCCTAAGAGAAGGGCACCACCGACCGGTGCGGTAAACCCCGAGGGCGTGGGAGGCATGGCGGCTGCACCACCCGAGGCGCCGTGGCAGCTGGCTTGGCCCACAGCCTCCGACCTGACAGGCCGCTGCCCGGACGCCCCAGCTGAGGGGCCCCGACCACAGTGCAGGAGCCGCCTAACACCAGCTCCCCCGCTGACAAGGAGACGAGCACCAAGCTGATGCGCCGGCCCGGAGCCGGCCACCGAGCCCACGGCGCACTAGCACCAGCTGCCCTAGGCATGGGAAGTCAGCAGGCTCGGGCTGCTTTTGGTGGTTGTTTGTGTTTTGGAGACAGGGTCTCCCTCAGAGGTCCAGGTTGGCCTTCAACTCACTATATAGCCTAGGCTGGCCTTGAACTCCCAGCCATCCTGTCTCAGCCTCCCTAGTGCTGGAATTACAGGTGTGCGCCACCGTGCCAGGCCTACGTATTAATGTAAGCCTAGTTTTTAGAAAAAAACATTGAAGAGAAAAATTAAATATGATAGAAAATCTACTGGGCAAAATGTAAAGATCTAAGCTGGGTGTGGTAACACACCTTTAATCCCAGCATTTGGGAGGCTGAGGCAGAAGGATCGTTGTGAGCTTAGGCCAGTTTGGGCTAAAAAACGCAGGTTTAAGGCCAACCTACACTACCGTCTCAAAAAAATAAAAAATAAAGATTATCAAGTGCTGGAAAAGATGGAAGAACATGAACTCAAATGCTATCACTAAGACTAACTCACAAAAGTTACTCTTAGCCAACAATCAGGCACTGTCTAGGACAAGTGCAAGTACGCGCACCGGCCACAACCCACGCGGCTCCGGAGGTTCTTGGGGTGAAGGACCGCGAGAGGATGAGAAAAATAAAAGAGACAAAGCAGGGGTGAGGGAGAGCCCTTATCCTCCTGATGGGAGGAAAGGAACTGCTCAACCAAGGCTGCCTGTTTATTTATACTCCGGCAAGGATGACATCAATTTCAGCCCCTCTGCCCAGCAACCCAGGCCTGGGTTGTTTAGGAGCCTCGTGTTTTGCTGGGCTGTAGAAGCATTTTTCATGTGGTTGACCCAGGTGCTCTTTGTTACTTTGGTAAGGTCATGTCTGGGTCATTTTCCAGCTTCAACAGCTCCCAACACATATCTTTGCCCTAGGGCAGTGATGGTGACCCTTTCAGAGACCATGCCCAAACCGCAACCCAAAACCTATTCATTTATTGCACCGCCCAGGATTTAGCTCAGTGGCATAAGCGCCTGCCTGGCAAGAACCAGGTTGTAAATTTGATCCCCGGTACCAAAATAAATAGATTAATTAATTTTAAAAAAGGTTTATTTATTTCAAAGTGCCAGCACTTCAATTAAACCTAAATATGGAGGTTTTAGATTAGAAAAAAACAACTCCTACCTTAACATCTTTTGTCTTAAAAAAAAACACCTGGGCCATAGGTTTGCCACCACTGACTTGGGCATTCTATTTCTCAATGTGAGAAACACACACACACACACACACACACACACTTTCACTAGAGCACTGACATCACAAACATAAAACAGCTATCCCTTCGTAAGCAAACGGAGGTGATACAGCTTACTTACATAATGGCACACCATCCGCTAATTTCTAGGGGTGAAGAGGATTTACAGGCGTCACTACAGAAAAGACACTGTCGGGTGGAGAGCAGCCAGGACACGGAGAACACGCACAGGCCGCCGCTGTCCCGCGCAGGTTACAACAGGAGCGCTGCAGCACTCACTCCAGGGAGGCAGCAAGAGCACAGGGCGGGGCTGGCATTTAGCTGTACGGATGGTATTTCTCTCGAATTAAAGGAAAAATCTGAAGCAAACATGGCGAGACGCGGGCATCCAGTCAGTGTGGCACTGACTTCCACGCACACACCTGGGCCCTGGGAGGGGTGTGCGGGGACGGGGCACGGGGCACGGTGCGAGAGCGCGCAGAGGGCACGGCCTGCAGCTCTACCGGCCCTCGGACGGCAGGTGGATAAAATACTCCTCAGCCAGTGTGAGAGGGAAACAGGTACTGGAAAAGGACCCAAGTAAAGCACAAAAGAGCACAGACAAAGGGAAGGAAAATAGGACATGGAAGCTAAGCCGAGAGGACACAATAATAAACTCTAAAACACATCTTAAGCCAGGTGTGGTGGCACATCCCAGCACCTAGGCAGAGGCAGGAGGATTGCCAAGAGTGAAAGGCCAGCCCGAATTACACAATGAGACCCTGTCTCAGAAAAATGAAAGAAGAAAGGAAGATAGGCAGACAAAAAATAAACTGAAATACATTTTAAAGGGATTTCAGGAGAAAAACTGAGAAACTAAAACAAAATTAACATCATTAAAGAAATAATGTTAGGGTATTTTCCAGAATTAATAGCATGAATCTCTGTTTTTAAAAAGTCTACTAAACCTGGGCGTGGTGGCACACGCCTTTAATCCCAGCACACGGGAGGCTGAAGTAGGAGGAGCGTTGTGAGTTTGAGGCCGGCTTGGGCTACAACATGAGGGCAAGGCCGGCCTGAGCTACACAGTGCAACCCTCCCTTAAAGAACTAGGGCCGGGAGTTTGGCTCAGTGGCTTAAACACCTGTCTGGCAGGTGTGAGGCTATGAGTTCAATCCCTGGTGCCGCAAAAAAAAAAAAAAAAAGTCTACTAAATTCTAACACTATGAAAACGAATATAAACGTAGATAATTTTTAGAGCATATCAAAGGTAAAGCAAAAATATTAGAGACTACCAGAAAGAAGACAGATTATCTGCAAAAGAAAGCTAATCAGATCAGTAACACCATGCCCATCAGCAGGAAGATACTTGACACACTGGAACAATGTCTTTAAAACAATGAAGAGACAGTCCCCAGAAAAACAAAGTATAAACGAGTGAAGAACACGACTCCCAAACTAGTGGTCTGCACGTGGCTGAGCGGTCTCTCAGGTGCACTGGCCGGGCACTACAGGCCCCTGCTTCTCCCCAGCAAGGTGGGAAGAGAAACAGAAACACAAGCAAAAAGATGTCTTCAGACAGACCTGGGTGGAGATTACGCAGACGGAAGTAACATCTAGGAAAAGGGCTACTCATGTGATTTACCAGGAAGAAGACAGTCCAGAAGAGATGAGATAAAAAAAACCAATGTGAACACAGAAAACTGACCGAATTACCAACGGTTAATGAACGCACCATTTACATGGAATAAAGGCATCTTGTAGGGAAAACATGGGGTCCATGCAAGACACACCAGTAACCCTTAAACTTCCAGCTCAGCAGGTGACCCTAAGCTCTCCTTTCCCCCCACAGCTCACACTGCCTAGAATACACTGAGGGGTTTTGGAGGGAACCTCTGCTTGGGAGAGCCCACCACAGTTCACAAGTCACACAGATATTGCTCTCACCATTTTCCACAAAGCTCACACTCCACTGGGAACTGGTTTGAGCATGGCGTGAGGTGACAGTCCCATTTCTTTTAAAAAATCAGCTTCTCTTTAAAGTATTCATACTTTCTTTATACAATGTACACTATAAGCTACTGTGATTCAGTTATACTTGCCTGCTCATGCTAGCAATACTTACTAATTTAATAACATCAGTTTATGTCAGTGTAATTAGTACAAAAAGAAAATTTTTCTGAAAATATGTCCAAAACTTGGGAAAGATCTGATAAACTAAGTCATTTTTAATAATTTGCCAATAAATTTGGTATAGATCAAGTAACTATAAAAAATTATTCAGCGACTGTAGGATTTTTCTAACTTTATATTTTCACACAGAAAAATGAATGCTTTCATGTTTGCTGGGATAAATATTAAAACAGTACATGAAAATTTTCCCTAAGTGATTCAACTAGTTTAAAACAATTCACAATTTGAAATGACAGCCAGCATAGTCTAGATGTGGTTTATAAAAAAAAGATAATGTACAACTTTAATGAACAGGTACAGGCTAAACTAAAGAAGAGCAATATGGCCCTACATCAAGCGTATGTTTTCCTTTGTTGGGAGGGCTGTGGCAGGCACTGGGGACTGAACTCAGCGTTCTCAGTCAACTAAATCTTCAACCTTTTTTTTTTTTTTTAATTTGAGACAGACTCTTAGTAAAGTGCTCAGGCTGGGCTCCAACTTGTGATCTTCCTGCCTCAGCTTCCAAGAGTGCTGGGATTATAGGCATGCACTCACACCCAGGTCAAACATATGTTTTAAATTGAAATGTTAGCAACAAAAAGGCTGACCAATGCTGAAAATGAACAGTATTAAAAATGTACCAGAATAGCCTGGTGTGGTGGCGCACACCCGTAATCCCAGCACTCGGGAGGCTGAGGCAGGAGGATCATTATGAGTTCCAGACCAGCCTGGGCTACAAAGTAAGTTCAAGGCCAAGCTGAACTTCACAGTGAGACCCTATCTCAAAAAAATAGGGCTGGGGATTCAGCTCAGTGGTGGAGGTTGTGAGTTCAATCCCCGGTACCAACGACAACAACAAAAAAGTACCAGGAACCTTTTCTTTCAGATGAAATTGACAAACATGAACAGAATTATACTTAGTAAAATTTAATGTTACAGATTAAAAAGATGCAGAAAACTATTAGACTATCCAAGGTGACAGCTGGTAAAGAATATAGCTGAGAAGTTGATTTTTAATTTTAATTTATTTATTTCTTTTTTTGCGGCACCGGGGATTGAACTCAGAACCTTGCGCCTGCCAGACAGGTGCTGAAGCCACTGAACCAAACTCCCGGTCCTAGTTTTTTGAGGCAGGGTCGCACTATGTAGCTCAGGCCGGCCTTGCACTGGTGTTGTAGCCCAAGCCGGCCTCCAACTCACAATGCTCTTCCTACCTCAGCCTCCCGAGTGCTGGGATTAAAGGCGTGCACCACCACGCCCGGCTTGAGAAGTTGATTTTTAAAACTCACCATTTTTTTCCAGCTGGTGGATGATGGGGTCAGGTGTGGCAAAGCAGTGATCACTGGTCATGGCTTCTGTTTCCACCACTACCTCACTGGGAACAATACATAAGAAAATTAGAAAGTTAAAAAATTAGCATTAAACCTCAGAGGAAAAATTTAATCTCAAAATGTATCATGAAGCCTGGACTAGCCCTGCTTTTTCATGGAATAAAAGTCCCACAGAACAAACCCTTCTTAAATTACACATCCACAGCTGTGGGTCACAAGAGGCTTCTAAGAAGCATTTTCTACTGACACCCATGAAAGGGCAGTAGGAATCTACAACTTACAGGAAGACAAGCTCAACTCATTAGTTTAAACTGGGAATTATGTACCTCATGTGTTACGGTTTGTGTCTGGATGTCCCCCCAAAGCCTCATGCAGTCATGGGAGCGGGCTTCTAGAGTATGTCCTTGATTCATGGCCCAATGCTGCAATTATGGGTATCAGTACTGTACCCAACCGAGGGTGGGGGGCCTACCACAATACAAAGGACACAGACAGTCTTCTCTGTGCTACCCCTTTTTGCTCTTGTAGCTTTTGCTGTCTTCTGCTGCCATGAACCACTGCTCCTGTACCACGCCACCCTGCCTTGGAGCCAGCTGATCATGGACTAAAACCTCCACAGACTGTGAGCTAAATAAACATCTCCTTCCTTCATTTTGGGTGTTGGGTATTTTGTCTCAGCAACGAGAGATAAGTAACCAAGACATCATGGCTTTAAAGGGTGAATTTTGGACACCCCACTCAGGACTCCTCCTCTCTCTCTCAGACAGAAGCCTTCTTTCTCTCAGTAAGTATATTCTGCTTAAAAAAAAAGTAGAATTTTGCAATCAGTATACAGAAATAGATGAAAAGCCTTCAAGTGTTTTAGAGTAAAAACTGATCCTACCATCTTACTAACGTTGCCCTAGCCAACCACCCAGCTGTCTGGGAAAGGTCTAAGGGGAACACCGTGACCCGAGGCTGCCGCTGAAGGTCCAGTCAGCTTCCAGCTGAGAAGTGCCCCGTTCTGAGCGGGAACACAGTGAGCCACACGGTCCTCAGCACCCTGGATACACAGCAGCACATGAATATACATTTCTTTGTAGTTTTTTTGTGGTGCAGGAGATTGAAGGAGGGCCTCGCACCTGCTAGAAAAGCGCTGTACCCCTGAATCGACATCCCCAGCCCGTTCTGTACTCTCATGCTATTTTAACAGCCAAGACTGTTTTCCGCATTTCCAGTCATCCCTCCTTCATTCCTGGGTGCATTCAATCACACCCACCTCTCAGTCACACTGCTCACCGCCGAGTGAACAGCTGCGCAGAGGGCACAGCACTGTGTCGAGGCTGCCGTGAGTATTCTCTAGGTTTGTTTCCGTCTCCCCCTTACATACTTCATGTTCTAGTCCACATTCCGGAAGGGGATGTCTGTGTATCATCCAGATACCTCAACACGCTGAGTGAACTTACAAGTGTCTTGCAATTACAAATAAGTACACAGGTAGTTAAGGTGTACCTGCACTGTTTAAATGGATAAAATAGCTATATTTGCTTCTTCTGCTTTTTAAGTGATTTTTAATCTATTAATTTAACATGAGGCAAAGGTTACTTGATCTTTCTCCAGTTAACCAATTGTTCCAATATAACAAAAACATCTTGGCCTAGATATATAACACAGAGACTTTTCATTTCTATTTCTCATCTCATTACATTGGCCAGGGCATCAAGAATGAAGTTAAATAATAATGGAGACAGTTTCACTATTATTACTAAGTATCCTATTTACAGTTTGACCAAACATTTTACTTATTTATTTGTTTTTATTTATTTTTGGTACCGGGAATCAAACTCACGACCACGTGCTTGCGAGGCAGGTGCTGTGCCTCTGAGCTATACCCCCACCTAGACCAAGCATTTTATTTTATTTTATTATTTATTTCTTGTCTTTATAGAGACGGAGTTTTGATATGTAGTTCAGGCTGGCCTTGAACTCACTTTGTAGCCCAGCCTGGCCTCGAACTCAGAGCAATCCTCCTACCTCACTCTCCCAAGTAGTGGGATTACAGGCATGCACCACCACACCCAGCCAGACCAAGCATTTTAAATAAAGAATAGAATTAGGTATGGTGGCACACACCCTCGGGAGGCTGAGACAGAAGGATCACTAGGAGCTTCAGGCCAGCCTGAACTACATAGTGACACTCTGTCTCAAAAAAAACCAACCAACTGGGTGTGGTGGCACACACTTGTAATCCCAGCACTGGGGAGGCTGAGGCAGGAGGATCACTGTGAGCTCAAGGCCAGGCTGGGCTACAAAGTGAGTTCATGGTCAGCCTGACTCCAAAAAGGCAAAGAAAACAAACAAAAACCAAAAAACTACAACCAACCAACAAATGAAAAACAGATGTCAAATTTTATCAAATTCTTCGTTATCTATTGAGATTATCCTTTTTCCCTTGTATGTTTTATGAGTTACCAAATATAGTCATGAATTAGACTGAACTACCATTTCCTTTTATGGCCTTTGTCAGTGTATCAAAATTATATTAGCATCATGAACTAAACTGAAGCATTTTTGTCATATTCTAGTTTCTTAAAAAGAACTTTTTTGAGGCTGGGTTCTAATAAAGCTTTGACAGAAACAGGTAGCAGGCTGGATTTGCCTTCTCACACAGTTTACAGGTCCCTGAGAATAACAGTTCTTTTCATTATGTCATTATTTTGTTATCATTACATCTATACTATTTCATGCTTATAGCACTTAGTAATTTTTCAATTAGCAATAATCAATCATGCCTTGGATAAACCTCACTGGCCACAATACTGACACTGTGCAAAGCTAACAGTTAGTAATTTTTCATCTCCTGTCCCGTACTGGCCTTGTGCTGCCAACAGGATGGGTCTTATTATACCCCCTTCACCT
>RJWM01005684.1:0-89960 GCA_004363535.1 Dasyprocta punctata
ACTTTATTTTAAGTGCCTTCCAGGGGAAGCCTCATAATAAAACATCATAGACACCAATCAATTTTTCTTGAATTTTGCTTCAAAGGCCCGTTAAGGTCAAACATTCCTGAAATTGGCAGTAGTATGCATCATGTAAAATAAGACAAGAGGTTGTGTGATCAGCAGAGCTAGACAAGCTGAAGAATGTGACCACATTTCTACATTAGAGTTTCAAAGCCGAATTAAAGCAAGATGCAGAGTCCCGAACAGTGCTTATGATGGCCAAAACAACAGTGCGACAGACCAGACAGTACTCCAAACACATCTTTTATTGCTCTATGCTGTTCCTGAAAACAGCCAGCTTGCATTTTGACTGCAACAGCTGGACATTATTGTATAGACTGCTATTGGGGGTTCATTAAGTATGTATCTGTACAGATTTATGGAAGTCATCACCTTAAGAGATCATTATAAACTCCCATTAAACCAGAGAATTGGCTTAACATTATAAGGAAGAATAAAACTAAGCACTTAAGCAGGAACCCAAAACTAAAAAGTCATCAAGTTATATGCAAGAAAGTAATGGTTGAAAATTTGTTTCTCAATAAAAGTTGAAAAAAAAATTTTTTTAAAAAGAAGAGCTGTAATCTACTCATGATTTATAGAGTGAATACCAGGACACAGGAGATTCTGTATGAAATAATTTTCAGCAGTTTGGAAAGAAATTTTGTGAAAAAACTGATTATGTAGAGGGTACAAATCTGCTAGGAAAGAAAAAGAGGGCCTGAATAAAGGGAAGGAAAAGACTGATCCCAGAAAGACACTTCAAATTTTGATTAGACAACCAAAAGAATGAAAAGAACAGGAAAAAGTTTTTATCAGATACTCCTAAGAGAACTAATATCTAAAATATATAAAGAACTCAAAACACTAGAGCCTCAGATTTAAAGACACAATCCAAAAATGGGCATCTGAAATGAATGATACTTCTTAGATGAAGAAGTACAAATGGCTAGTAAATACACGAAAAATGTTCAATCACTGGCCATGCAAGAAATGCTAATGGAAACAACACTGAGATTCCATCTCACTGAAGAAAGAATATCCATTATCAAGAAATCAACCAATAAGAAATGCTGGTAGAACTGTGGGGAAAAAGGAACCCTTCTCCACTGCTGGTAGGAGTGTAGACTGGTGCAACCACTGTGGAAATCAGTGTGAAGATTCCTCAAAAAACTACAACTAGAGGCTTCGTTTGACCCAGATCTTCCCCTTCTAGGTATCTTTCCCAAAGAGTTAAAGTCATCATTCATCAGTGATACATGCATACCCATGTTTAGAGCAGCACAATTTATAAAAGCTAAGTCTCGGAAACAGCCCACATGCCCATCACCAGATGAATGAATGAGGAAAACGTGGTGTTTATATATAATGGAGTACTAGTTTGCCACAAAGAAGGATAAACTTGAGACATTTTTAGGTAAATGGATGTACCTAAAGACTATAATCTTGAAGTGAAATCAGACACACAAGTTTAAATATCACATTGCTTCTCTTGTGTGAGAAACTCAAAGTATAAATAAGGACCAATATAGAGGATAGATATTAGGAAGTACACAGAACTTTTTCAAATAGGAAGGGGAACAAGAGATGGGGATGAAGGGGAAGGTAGGAAAGAGAAAAGGCATTTAAAAAAAGGAAAAAATGGAAATACAGCTTTTGCAAATGAAGGAAAGAAGGGCTGGACGGAGTAAGGCAAAGAGACAATAAAAGAATTAGGATGTGCTGTGCACATGTACAAATGATGAATATGATCATTATTTTTATTGGTACATCATGCAAACATGTACTTTTAAAAACTCAAAACAAACAAACAAACAAAAAACTCCTAAGTATGATATCATCAACTTTTGGAATCTTCCAGAAGGTCTGAGACTTAAGATTTAAGGGAAGCCAGGCATGGTGGTACACACCTGGAACCCTAACACTTGGAAGGCTGAGGCAGGAGGATTGCTGCAAATTCGAGGCCAACCAGGGCTACACAGTGAGTTCAAGGTCAGCCTGAACTACATAGCAAGATTCTGTCTCAAACAAAAAATAATAAAAGTAATAATAATAGTAAATAAAAAAGATCAAACCAATCAAAAAAGCTAACTTGTCAGGCATGGTGGCAATCACCTCTAGTCCCAGCACCTGGGAGGCTGAGGCGGGAGCACTACCATGAGTTCAAGGGCAGCCTGGACTACGAAGTGAGTTCAAAGCCAGCCTAAATTTATAGATTAAGATACTGTCTCAAAAAATCCAAACCAAACCAAACCAAAACAAAACAAAAAAACCCCAACCTCCCATCCCCCCAAAAAAGATTTAAGGGAAACTAGGAGAGGTTCCTCCTCATGCTCCACTTGGGCAACAATTGTCTGTGTGAGAATATGACAAATGGACCACAGAGGTATATGGAAGCTGAATTTAATGCACTTTATTAAATATAAATACCCCAAATCTTGATGTGTGTTTTATGTTCAATATGTGGTCAAGAAATGAACACACATGGAAATTTAACAATTTACCTTCTAACGTAAAAAATTTTATTTACCCATTTTCTGATTAATGCAAAAAACCCCACATTTACTTAGCAAGTTTTTGGGAAATATGTGTTATCTTTGATATCATTAAATAAGTGTGAAATTCAAGCAAAATAATTTTCATTAGAAATCTTTTCTTGCCAGTAGAATTGCTAAGGATACAATATTTTCCCTATTATTTCAGTAATAAGGCTACTTAGAGGAGACACAGGTTCTGGGATACTATGAAAAGGAGTGTATGTGTGTGTGCGTGTGTGTGTGTAGGAGAAGATAAGGTCACCTTTACATTTTAAGCATCATGCATTCATACTTTTTAAGTCATTGCCGCTTTACCTGCAGGAGCCTCCTGACGCACTCGTGGTGGCCGTTCTTGGCAGCAAGGTGTAAAGCGCTGTGTCCTGAATGGATCGAAAAGCAGAAAATGGGGAGAACAGGTCAAACTTTCTACATCAATTTCTAAGCTCTGTACTTAAGACAACTATGAGGAAATGAGCTGCTCTCCAACAAAGATAGAACTGTTCCTCTAAAGATGAAGGCTTCACATTCTTTAGTGCAACCAAAGAGGGGAGAACTGACCATCCTGCCCACCAGATAACGCTCACAGCCTCTGACTGCTATGACCTTGGGCTTCAATTAAGCAGTGCACTAGAGGCCTGCAGCAGACTCATGACAGGAAGCTTAGAAGTTCTGCTTTCAGCTGTCAAAGTGTGTGCCAAATGCACTTGTTTACAACACTGTAACCAGGCTAGGAGCACCCCAGACCAGGGAACCCAAAAAAGGTAGACCACACGCTAGCAGGGAACGTATCAGAGATCTCCACTTTTGGCACCTATTTCTCTTGCCTCCAAATGTACTCTGGACCTGAATGGATATTACCTGGCGTTTTTGGATTTTTAAAGTTCTTAAATAAAAAAAGGAAAGGCGCGATAAAGCAACATACTATTAAGGCAGCACATCTTTTAATTCCCTTCATGACTCCAACGTTAGGCTGCTGTTTCTATAGTCAGATAACTTCAGGAAATTTCAGTGTTCTACCCAACTCCCTCACTGCCAAATAGCGCTACAGAGCTCCCATGGAAGGCAGGTGTAAGGACAGCCTAAGTGGTAGAAAACTGCCCATGCTGGGGCCTTTGCAACTGCTTATATTTAGCCTGGAATTCTGTTCCTTGGAATATCACATACCTTGCTCTTGGATACTACTGGAATGGGGCCTTTTGAATTAGATCTCTCCTGGCCTACTCATTAAAATTCCAACTCCTTCCCAACTGTAGCTTTTATCCTGATTCTCTGCTTTATTTCTTTATTCCTCATAGCACTCAGCAGTTTGTAGGACACAGACTTGATTGGAATGGGCTTTTTGTCTATGTCACTCCCTGCTGTTTGCCTAGCACTCAAAATCTTGCTGGTACACAGTAGGCTGCTAAGTCTCATCCATGTGAATTATAAGCTGTGCTAACTTCAAATGTCTGAAGTGTAAGCCTTGCTAGAGTTGCCAGCCAAGCCAGTACAATTAGAAAAGTCATAATTTTGCATTTCTTAAACTATTTGACCAAGATATCCCCAATGATATCATAAGCTAGTTAATTGCTGTGTGTGGCTGTTTTGTGAATTATAGGATGCTAAGCCACCTCTCTAGCCTTAACCCACTAGATATCTAGTTATGACAATCAAAATATGTCTCAGAGATTTTCAGATGTCCCTTAGAGGCCAATTCACTTCTAGTTGTGAACAACTAGCTTAGGCAAAAAGATTTTTTATTTATCTACCTATTTATTATTTATGTATTTTTTGTCTTTTTGAGACAGGGTCTCACTATGCAGTTCAGACTGGCCTTGAGCTCACTTTGTAGCTCAAACTTGCACCAATCTTCCTGCCTCAGCCTTCCAAGTGCTGGGATTACAGGCATGCACCACTACACCCGGCTTGATACAAGTTTTTTATATAGAGACCCAATTGCAAAATACCATTCTCTTTTCTGAATTAGTAATCACTCTCTAACACTGACCAGAATTTCCTAATTAGAGGATCATGTGGCTAGGAAACACCCTACTTAAGATTAGAGGGTCACAGGATCACAGTGAGCTTCATAAAAGCATATGTAAGATCAAAAGAATAGCTCCCTTGTATTCTGCGACAGAGGTACTGGGAGATTTTAAGGGTACACTTGGGGAAGAGGTCAGTCAGGGTGGGATACCAGGTAGAAGTCTTTCTACCCCTTCCTGAAAGGGTAAAAATAAATAAGGTTAAGAACCGAGGAAAAAGAGATCTTTGAAAGGAGGAAGATAACGATCTTCTCTCCCTCTTACTCCTTTTATTCCGTCAGATTCTCCCCAGCCAGGATGAGTAAAGAGCATAAGAATAAAAGTTCAGTTACATTATACACTAAATAGACTTTGGTGGGCTACTTTGGCCTCTCCAACCATCATTTATACCACTGTTTCTACAGACAAGTACATTCTGAATTTTAAATAAATGAACGTTTGGAACAGATCCTGATTGTAAGCTGGAGCCTGTTTAGCTGTGCATGCCATGTATTAACTTTTGTCCCCACTGTGAACAAAAGCTGTTCTACACAAACAGTGCCCATCTGAAAAAGGGACAGTTCTCCAGAGACCCTGTGGTAGGGACATTGAAACGAAATGTCTGAAGTAAACAACAGGCTTTCATATCACTTCTGGTGTTCTGGTCATACCTGGAAGTTAGTGCTACATATCTAGAAAAGTGAAAATTCTTTTATTCCCTGGCTCTGTGATTTTTTTTTTTTTAACTAGCAACATAAAAGTGTTTTTCACTTAAAATAATCTCAAAACACAAATGACAAATCATTTCCTGCATGCTACCATACTCAAGCAAGGTGTCTTTCATTGTTAACATGAAACAAAACTGTCTTTCCAAATGCAGATTTTCCTGGACAGAATATACTGGTGACAGAATCTTGCCATTAGTCTAGCTCTCATGCAGTTGTGGAAGTGTCTAGAATACCAGGAAGCATTTTTTTTTCTTTTTTTTTTACAGACAAATCAAAAGGGCAATTCTTTGCCTGCAAATAAAATAAAATGACAATGCTATCTATAAATCAAGAGCCCTGGACCATTACAGGAACTCTAAGAATTCTATTACAGTAAGACAGTCAACCTGCCATGGTCTCACACATCTGTATTTTCATTCCTCTGGGAGGCTGAGGCAGGAGGATTGCAATTTTGTGTCTAGCCTGGGCAACTTAGCAGGACCTTGTCTCAGAATAAATAAAAGATAAAAAAGGGCTGGTTTAAGTTATGGCCTGGTTTCAATCCTGAGTAGAATATACGCACACAAAAAAAAAGAAAAGATAGGAGGAGAGGGGAGGGAAGGGAAGTGGAGGGGAGGGGAGGGGAGGAGAAGAAACTCTGAGCAGGAAGGTTTAGAAACCTAAGTTACAAAAACCTTCCCCTAAACTATATCAGTGATAATTTATTCAATTCTTAACACTGCTGGAGAAAACAGGAAAAAAGAAAACAAAACAAAACAATAGTGGAATGACTGATGGGACTGAGACCTATTTCTTAAGTGCAAATGTAAATTTTTAAGACAGAAGAAGTCATGAGACACTGAGATGTGGCTAAAAATTACAAAAAGCCAAAGTTTGAGAAATCATAGTATTGAATCATAATACAGAAACATGTAGAAAAAAGATGTGTAATATTTAATTAGACAAGATATAAAGTAGTATCTTAAAAATTAGAGTTTCGGAACACAGCACATATTTAAACATTAAAAGTATAAATTTATTTGGTTCTTGAGAGGGGATAAAAAATGATCAAGACACGATACACAGAGAGATATCTCTATAGTTTTTACTCACGATATTGATCATATATATAAATTCCCCCAAACAAATGTAATTACTCCATATCACAAACATAAATCAATAGGAAATACATAAATTTTGTTCCTGTTTACAATTTAAAATATATTTAAACAACATTATTCTTAGAAAGGCTCATATTTACAACAAATTTTATCACTGAAGCATGGGTCCTTTTAATCTGCTATATTTCCTGGAAAGAAAAGACATATTTATAATTGTCTTAATTCTATAGGTTTGAACTTATTCCTTAGTCTCCATTTACTTGTAAAGCACAATACAGGTTTACATAGTGTTTTACATGGAATCAAATGATGTCTTTGTGTGTGTATCATCTGGAACATTCTCCTGAGCCTGGTGACCTCCTCACACAGGCAAATCCATAGCAAGTCAAGTACCATAAATCATACCATCTGAAATCCAAAAGCCATACCATCTTTTTTTGTTTTTCTTAATTCCAAATTAAAATACATTTATTAGGTTGACTTGCAGCTAAATTTCTCAATGACTCATCCTATAAAGTATCTGAGTTTTAAAATGAATATTTATTATCTTTTGTGTCTGCACACAGTGTCAAATTTGAGCAGAATTAGGTGTGTAACAGAATGCAAGGCCACCCAGAAATCAAAAGAAGCTAAACTAGGAACTGGAAATGTTAGAGAACACGAAGGGCTAACACGTTTTCCCTCTTCTGGGACTTTCTGTGTATTATATTTCATACCTCACTTTTTTAGTCTCTAAGTCTCTTACATAACAAAAGTTGTTTTATTAGGAAAGCCAAGTATGCAAAGGGATTAGAGACAATTTAAAATATGTCAGTGTGGTAGAAATTGCAAATCATAGTTCAGTCTGTTTCTGTCTCCTTCTATAGTAAAACATCTGATTTAACTAAACAAATTGTTGCCCAAAATTTCACTGCTTTGCTTAAAGCTAGATGTGGCCATGGTACACGCTGTGTCCAGTGAGATCTAACTAGAATCACGCACATGCCATCTGGGCCACACGGTCCTTCCCTTCACTGCTGCTGGGGACCCGGGAGTCACTCAGGCCATGGGGGTCATAGAAACACCTTACATGGTGCAACAACAATGGATCTGGGTCATCATGGTATGGAGCAGAGCTACCACACCAATCTGGGTCTTTCAATTGGGAGAAATAAAATTTTAATGTTTCAGCCATTCTGATTTTGGATTCTACCACAGTATCAAATGTATATACTTATGAATAAAGGAAGTTAATAAAGGAAGTGAAAAAAGGAAGTTAATATTGATAACACATAAGAGATTCTTTGATCTTCTTTAGTCTTTGGGAATGCTTCTATGTAATTCCGTTTTCTACTCCATAGTGCTAGGTACAGGTTTCAAAAGCAAAAACAAAGAAAGCAAAGCATCAGCTTTCTCATTTGCCCAGTAGAAGTGTTTTCTAAAAAACAGAATGCCCAATTCTTACATCAGTGAAGAACTAGAACAAGCAAGCAACAAAGGGTATCAGGGATTGTATGAGTTTAGTTCAGAGATGGCCCTGGAGCTGGCCTCTCTACCAGATTGCTATGTGTTCATGGTGGCAAACAGGCAATCCAAGGCATATGAACTGCTCTCCCCTCAAAAAACACCTTAAGGTGATGACTTTTTGTGAGTCTTTGGGTTTTCTTTTTCTTACTTTTAAAAGAATAGCATATGTTGTGGTGACTATCAACCTGTGTGTCTGTGTGTGTGCACATAGACGCGTGTGTGAGGGCTGAAACTGATCTTTCAGTAGCCCAGTGAAAGGGAATGAAGGTGACTTGGCTGCCAGCAATAATCGTAACAACTGAGTAGCCAAATGGAGTGAGTCCTTCTATGTGTCTATTACTGCTAATGTGCCCACAATGCCCACCTCACTTGGCTTTCAGAGCTATCTAATACAACTGTGGGTGTGGTACTGTTACAGGCAACTGAGTTAGTTAGAAATATTATAGGCAGTCAGACAGGGCTAGGCCCTCAAAGGAACCGGTACAGAGGAGCAGATGTCTTGTGACCTTGGAAGAGACACACACCTCTTGCTGTGGGCCAGATCTCAAGACAGAAGGTAAAACAAGTGCAACCACACCCTAAGTATAGACATTAGGGATTAGGTAGGGATCATCTTGAGAAGCCAGCAGTTACCAACCCAATCCCCTCAGAAAGTCACTGATTCATAAGAATGCTCACTTACTACGTGACTCGCTTCCCATTTGTCCCTGATTTGGTCCATTTTAGCTAAACAATTAATCTTATTGGTTGACCACAGTTCTGTCCCACCTCAAATCCGTCTGCCCTGCAAATTCCCAGATTTCCCCATCATGGTTTTACTCTATAAAAGTCACTAGAAAAGACAGAGTCTTGGGCAACCCACTTAGGACCCCTTCTGTCTCTCAGACAGAAATTCTCTCTCTCAATAAGTATTTCTGTTCTTAACCTCCGTTGTTCCTAAAATTCATTCTTCGATTTTAGAGAACACAAACTCATACTGGACATATAGTAGGTCCGGAGTTTCATTCCCCTATATCAGTACTGCAATTGGACTCACTTCTGATAGTGTTTTGCTCATAAAATTAACTGTAAAGCACCCATAAAAATTCTCAGAATTCTAAGCATTTCACGAAGAAGGAAAACATTTTTTTAAAAAAGATGCATAAAAACTTTTTGCGTTTAAATCCAGTCAACAGCTTAGAAGTAGAGAATTAGACTAGTTTGACCATTTTGTAGACTTTGTGGAAAAAAGGACAAATTTTCCTCCTGAAAAAATTCCCTACAGGTATTATGATTTATGGTTAAAAAAACTTTTGTGCCATTTCTAACTAGGTTGTAAGATTTAAGACCGAATCTCTGTAATAAATGTGTCAATATTTAAGGCAAATTTATTGAAAATTCCTCACCTGTCAAAGTTAAGCCTCTAACCATAAAATCATTTTTGACTAATGATGATCATAAAGCCACAGTGATTAACATCCTCATCCCTCTCTTATATCCAGGTATGCTTTCTTGAGAGGCACAGTTAAGGAGGGGGCATTAGAGCCAACAGGAAAGATGAGCCATCACAATGGGTTTTTTTGGTAGCAGAAAGAGTTTGATAGTTCTTCTAGATAACACAAAGTCATTCCATGCACTTTTTTGTTTCATACACCTTCCCCCTTCTTTTCTCCGTGTTTTCTTTGCAGACTTTCAAGAAATTATCACAAGAAGTTAGTGTCTCATTTAGAGCAAAGTGCTGGCCTCCTTGCAAAAAAGTGGTAGAAAACAGGGGAACAGACTGGAAGCTCTGAGACTTCTTCAATCCATGGAACATTTGAACAACGTCATGGGGCAGCAAAGTGCTTCAATGAACCCATTTCAGTCAGCTCCCTTGACCAGCATTGAGAAGCCTCCAGAATGGGTCTGAGTGCTTCTTCTGGGTCTCTTTCTTGGAGGACCAGGCCATCCCAGTCTGCAAGGAAGTGGGCACTGAACTGGTACACCCAGGTCTTGCTGCTGGCACTATACTGGGCTCACAGAAACCCAGCTAGGGCTCTGCTGGTAAACACAAAGTATATCCACATGATATGCTATGGCTACAAAAAAAAAAAAATACTATGCTTCTTAAAAGAGGTTTTAATGGTAGAAATGATACTGTGATTTGCATGTAGTATAGTACAGTAAAGACTGAGGAACCTGGTCAGCCGGTCACGATGAAGATCATGGCTTTTGTCCACAACTAGTTCATTTCAGCTAGTTGATGAAATGTATTACTAAAGAATTCACCCCATTTATCATCTTACATTGTGATTCATAAAGACCAAAACGAGGCAATACTTCTTGGTTCATACCTGTAATCTTTGAAAAGAGTATCCAAAGTGAGGATTAGAAGCACAGAGTCCCCTAGTGACTAATGACACAGAAGAAACAAATACTTATAAAGGTATAGAAAAATGATGAAACCATATCAGAGACTATCAGAAGTGATTGGGTTTTTTGTTGTTG
The DNA here is from genome assembly GCA_004363535.1 of Dasyprocta punctata. Lineage (NCBI taxonomy): Eukaryota > Metazoa > Chordata > Mammalia > Rodentia > Dasyproctidae > Dasyprocta > Dasyprocta punctata. Next base: position 10,383 of record RJWM01005684.1, read on the forward strand.
TTGTTTGTTTGTTTGTGTTTGTTTTGTTTATCTTTTTCTTTCTTTTGGCTTCTCCATAGACTCTAACTTTTCCACAAGGTATATATCACCAGCTTTGTGTGATACGCTCCTGCTGGGCTATTGATTGAAGAGATTAAAAAACCACATACCAGTAGTGTCTTGGGCTGTCACATCCACACCATGTGTAAACATGACCCGGAGGCATTCCACGTGTCCTTTCGCAGCGGCAAGATGAAAACTAGAAAGAGAGGGGAACATACCTCAGAGCTCATCTCTGACAAAACCTTTTGCTTCTTCACTTTCCCTCACTTGAGCTCCACAACTGCCCACTGACTAGGTATTATCAGCCTCATTTTTTAAAGAAAATGTACTTTACCAATTTTATCGTAGTTGTTGAGAAAGTCTTACTGTGTTGCTCTAGGTAGCCTTCAACATGTGGGCTCAAGTGATCTTCCTGCCTCAGGCTCCTGAGTAGCTGGGACCATACCCAGTGCAATTTCATTCGAAAGATAAGGAAACAGAGGCTCAACATGGCCTGATAATTTTCTCCCTGACTTTTTTTTTTGGGAGGGGATGCTGAGGACTGAATTTGGGGCCTTGTGCATACTAAACACATGCTCTTCCACTGAGCTAGCCCACCCCACTCCCTCACTGGCATCTCTTATTAAATGATGAAACAAAAATTTGACCATACATTTTTCAAATTAAAGATCAGGCTTAAAAATGGCATGGTGGCACATGCCTTTAATCCCAGCACTCGGGAGGCTGAGGCAGGAGGATCGTTGTGAGTTTGAGACCAGTCAGGGCTACAAAGTGAGTTTAAGGCTGGCCTGAACTATATAGTGAGACCCTGCCTCAAAAAATAGGGCCAGGGATTTAGCTCAGTGGCTTAAGCACCTGCCTGGCAGGTGTGAGGTTGTGAGTTGGATCCCCAGTACCAAAAAAAAAAAAAAAAAAAGTCAGGTTTAAAAACAGACCCTTAAAGTTGAACCACATATTTGTCTCTTCATACAACAACAGTTGAGCCTCAACTAGACTCAGTTCCTAAATAAACTTCTTCCTTGGTGCTTTCACCAATGATGTTGTTTCTAAGTAATATATTTTATAAAAAGAAATTTATCTAAATCACACAGTGGTCAAAATTTTGGACAATATCAATGCCAAATGTGCTTTTGAGGTACAGCTGAGTAATAGCTGTGTGTAGCATTTGTTAATGCATGTCAAACATCTTGTATATACTCTTAGATGTAATGTCTTTCATTATCATAAAAACCTCTGGGAAGGGTTGCAGGACAGATTCTCACTATGTAGCTCAGGCTGGCCTTGAACACTTTACATAGCCAAGGATGGCCTTGGACTCATGAGCCTCTTGCCTCAGCCTCTTGAGTAGTAAGATTACCATCACAGCCTTTTAAATTGAGTCCTATTGCTGTCTATCTCCCTTAGACAACAGGAGTCTGCACTTGGGTACAAATAAGATCAGAGAAAACTCACGATTAGGATACAGAACTCGATGACACTTGGGGGTACAAGCCATGCTCAGCCTTAGTGACTGTGTACATGACATAATTAATTGCCCCTGAGGACACAGAATCACCATGAAGAACTTTAGTTATTCAGTTCTCTACTTTTAGGGACACTAGGAGCTATGTTTCTAAAACTGATTAGTATTTATCTTCATTTTTAAGTCCCTATGTGTTCATTTCTAAGCTGCTCACTTTTCTATGTCCTATGACCAGGTGAACACTAAATTAAAAGTGTCTAGACAAGAGGGTACCCATCTCCCACCCTAAAGACAGGCATCCAAGAACAGTGATTGTGTGTACACACAGACATGTGCACACATCCTGTACCTATCTTTTGAATAAAGTATGACATATGAAAAGAAAATTACATGTATCACAATTCTATGGCTTGCCAAATTTTCACAAATAGAACATGCCTATTTCACCTTCATACAAATCAAGCAACAGACCATCATGGGCAGAGACCTCAAAGCCCTGGCACCTTTGAAGTCCTCCATCGGTCCATTCTAATTTCTGCTGCCCATTCCCATGTGATATTTATATATTTTTTTCTACTCTGAGTCTTCTCAATTGCCTCTAGATTGCATGCTGTATTTATGGATGATTGACACTGTGGACACATCTGACAACGAGCATGACTATAAGCTACTGCTGTGTGGTGGTAAATACAATCTGAAGAACATGACAGGAGAATCACTAGAAGACCTGGAAATGGCAGGGATTCAAGATCACTGCCTGTAAATTACTGACTTTCCATCCTTATAAACCAGGAGAAGTAAAATGTTAGGAAGCTGGGTTCCACAAGAGAAATTTCTCAAGCATTCATTTGTAAACGACCAACCCATCAACCTAAATTAACACCTCTGATGGCTGTAACACATGTTATTGATGGATCCAGTCAAGTCAGAGTTCGACTTAAGAAAGCCTATGTGTCATTTTTGTTTCACTCTGCCTTGCCTATTAGAATTCAGATCAGGAATGACATCTTCCTCTATTCTGGGGCTCTCCAACTATTCTCCTACACAATGTATGTATCCTTTTTTTGTTTTTGTTTTTTTAAGAATAACAGTATCTACCCCATTCAGAATTTTCTCATGCATTTTACCTAAAGTATCAGCAATCACCATTCTTAACAAAGTACAAACACAAATTAGAAACAGTTGATTATAGGGACAGATATACATGCTTGTAATTTTATACCATATTCATCTAATAATCATTATATTTTTCTCTAGTAAAGTCATTCTTAGTTCATGTGATACAATTAAACACATCATTATTTCAAGGCATTCCTCCAAGAACTCTAATTCCCAGGTGTTTGCTGTGACATGGGAGCAAAGCCAAAAACCACAACACGAGTCTGTTCTTCGAGGGCAAGTCGCCAATGCTGTGCCTTTGCTTCGCCCCTCCAGATCTGCCCCTGCCCTTGCCCCTGGGTCTGTGGTCTAGAAGGCAGTCCTCCAATGGATTCTGTCTCATGGGCTGCCATGTACTTTGGCTTTTGGGACCAGCGGGAGGTGTTTATAAGAGAGGAAAACCTGAGGCAAGAGTTCCAGGCATCACCCCTTTCACACCCTCCCCTCCATACCACACATTACCAGGCTCTGTCTTCCTCTATGAAAACCACAGCTATGAAGTCACAGCTCTGGCTTTCCAGAAGCTACTGCTGTGGCTGTCTCTGGGTTTTAGTAGCTGCTCTTCCTTCTTCTCTTTCAGGAAGAGGGCAAAAATGGATTTCCACTATTGCTAACCCAGGGTTTCCTTCCCAACCTTGCTGGTTCCTTTTAATCTAGCAACACATTTGTAAACAGCTCTTTTCTTAAATTCTTGTATACTGACATCTTTGAAGGTGCCACTTGTTTCCCAGAAAGCCCTTCATCACACCAGCGTGAGGTATTTTCTGTATGATCATCCACAGGGTGAACCATTATGCTCCAATAGATATTACTTGATTAAGTATTTCCAAGAACAAATTCAGGCTTTAAAAAAATGTTCTTACCCCAGCACTTGGGAGGCTGAGGCAGGAGGATCATTGCAAGTTCAAGACCAGCCTGGGACACAAAGTGAGCCAAAGGCCAGCCTAAACTGCATAGTGAGACCCTGTCTCAAAAAGACAAAAAATAAATAAATAAATAAATCTTACTGCCACTGCCACATATAATTAGGTTATTAAGATATTTGAGCATTTGACTAAAGAGATTTATGGAAGCACTTTATATGGAAGAATATACTATATAATCACATGGAATATTCTAAGTGATTTCTAAAAAGTTTTCCAATATGGTCTTAAGTCAAAATAGAGACCAATTTAAAGGGTTTAAGTTTACACTTCTCTACAGATAAGATACACAACCCATTAAATAAGAATCAGTACACAGTCTAAAATGCCCCAGATGTTAAAGAAATGATAAAACCGATTTTCTGCTGTGCATTGGGTTTTGAGTACATCCCCAATGCCTACGAACACAAACATACACATGTGGATGCACAAGCAACTACAGCAAAAACGAAATTAAAAAGCAAACAAGTAACACACCCCACACATCCTACCAGCTCAAGAGTCCCAGTCACTTGTAAAACATAACCAAGACTCTCAAGAAACTAAAATGTCATCTCCTCAACCCTCTCATTGGGCTGAGGTTTCATTCATTCTACTTGATGCAGACTCTAATATGCTTAATTTCATTAGCATCCTTGCATGTATTTTGTATTAAAGTATAGGCTACCCTGTAGTTTAAAACTGGGTAAATATTATACGTTCTCTGTGAGCATATCTTATGCTTATTTTTATCTTATCCTGATGGTAAGGGTAAGATATTCTTACCCTTATGCTTATGCTCAAGAATTCTCCAATAATGAATTAGAAGTTTAAAAAAGCATTCACTGAACTTTCTTATTTACTAGACATAAATATACACTATATATAATACATACACACATAAATACTAATCTAGTCTACTATTCAAAATATGCAGACTAAATTTACAAAAAGAAAATATAAAATAAGAATGAATAACTATCAAGACATAGTAAAAAAAATTTTTTTAAAATGGGGTCTTGCATGTCAGGCTGGCCTTGAACTCACTATGTGGCCCAGGCTGCCCTTCAACTTGCAGTACTCCTGCCTTAGTCTTCCAAATGCTGGAATTACAGACATGCACCGCCACAGAGACATTGATAGCTATTGACTAATCTGACTAACGCCTTGAAATAATATATAATTGCCATAGAACCTGTCAGAAAATCACTTCTTAACATAAAACACAGTGTCTGTAACTTGAAAGGTTGCTAAATCAGTTGCCACACAAAACAAAACCAAAATCGTAATGTTCTGGAATAGCTTTGTCTTCCTTTTATGAAAGGTGTGCAAATTCAGAAAAGTAAGTCACAAATCAGTGAATAAAGTAACTTTGTCTGCAACCACCTTATAACCTATCTCAGTTATATTATGATAGCCCTAACATATTCAGCCTAAACATCTTCCACTTAGGTAACCAACAAAAAGGAGCAAGGTGAATACCACTGTAAGAGTGGGAGGTATGAAAATTTATACATATATATTTGTTCTGTAAATCTATTTTGAGTATCCAGTCATCTTAAGGTTTTAACGTCAGGAGATGTGGTCTTTATTATATCAACTCCTTGGACTGAAAAATTAAACAGATTCCAATATGATAGCTTTATTAAAGCCTAGAAGAAGACAAAAATATGTAGTCAGATGAGAAAGTCGAACAAGTCTGATGTAAGTTAGGTGATACAGTGTTAGAGGATTTGAACTGGGTCGAACATGTATTTTGCCACTTATTAATGTAATCTTGGGTAAGAGTTCTATGTTTCTCCATTTGCACACCTGGAAAATGGGCTGTAAGGAATGAATGGTGTGTGAAACCACTGAGGAAAGTCTGAAGCATGTAGTAAACAAACACACACACACACACACACACACACACGTGCCATCAACTATTTAGCCTCATTCACACACAACAAAGCAGAGTCTGTGATATGGTGCTTAACAAAAGGAATTATCTCAACATTCAAGAAGGACAAGCTAGCATAAATTAAATCAGAATCGCTACTGTTTAAAAATGAAAGGGTTGGGGTAAGATAAAAGCTATATGCATTTCCAATGAATGGAAACCAGGGCAAAGCTGTAGTTGTAAATAGTCAAGACTACCACAAATACAAAAATACAAAAAAAGCAAGACTAGCCTTGTCTAAGGCTCACACTTGAGCTGCTTACATCCTGGCACCTTTCATGGAAGTGAAAATCCCCAGAGCAGGGGCTGTCAGCAGCAAGTCATTAAAATTAAGCCTCTGAATGTGAACCAGAAGCACAGCCAACTTTTAGTAACACAGTCAAATGGAAAGTTGATTTTCATTGGGTGGAAAAATATAACGTGTCAGTGACAGCACCTGGATTTGCAGAGATGACAGCAAGTAGATTTCTTTCTTAGGCAGTGACTGATAAATGTTGGCATCCTTAGAGGTTACCGACAGTCCAGCGAACTAAGGTCCTACAGTCAGGCATCTGTGGGGTTACAGCAGGCTTAGGGACAGACCGTGGCCCAGACCAGCACCTAATTAAGAGTATGGTTGGGGTCGTCTAATGGCCATGTGTTGGATAACTGGCTAGAAGAATCTACTTCTAAAGAGAGTTTTCAGGTTGAAATGAGGGTTGGGTGTTGTGGCTGGTTTCCTGATATGAACTCAGCTGTTACCATTGGAACGCAGGTCCTTGCTGTCGCTAAGAGTGGCTGTGGTTCTTTTCGGGGGGGCTCTGGTCTTTAACTTGAGCACTGTTTCCTGGCTCCAGTGCAGGTCCCTCAGCCTGCTGGCACAGATCCTTCATCCCGCTGGCACAGGCTTTCTAACTTCCACCACTGACCTTTGGGCCTTCCCAATAAAGATCTTTGATAGAGACTTTGCCTGAGACCTTGTTGTGGGCTCCACGTCTTCAGCTGGGCTTGTGCAGGGACCCAGGCCTTCAGCTGGATTCTTTGGGTCTCTAGTGTGTGAAAAGATCTCCTACACTCTTTTGTATTTGACTCTGGATGAATATTATAAAATAATCCTATAAATTATGTGCCCTGTATTAAATCTTTTCCCTTGTAAACCCTGACTACAACTGGTGCGGAGGAAAGCAGTAGGTTGATTAAAACCTAAATATGGCCCCACCTTTCACAGACAGTATTCTTGATAATGCTAACTGGGAATTGGAACTAACTCAAGTATGGGGTAACTGTGATGCTTCTCCTGCTACTATAGATAAATACATGCAGTCACATATTTAGCATGATATTAATGCATTTATATATCAAACATTGTTCTGAGCCCTGAGAAATAGTGGTAAAGAAAATAATCTCGTTTTTATGGAGCTCAGCTTTTAACACTAAAGGTAAACCAAAGATTTGAACTGAAGGCAATTTTGTGTACATACACACACACAAACACACACACACGGAGGAACATTTGACAACATCTGAAGGCATTTTTTATTATTGAACAGGACATGAGGAAAGAAAAAGGATTCTACATTCTACTGTCATCTAATGAATAGAGACCAGAGACACGGCTAGACTTCCTACAAAACACACGGGACAGCTTTGCACAATAAAGAATTATCTATCCAGTCCAAAATATCAGTAGTTCTCAGGTTGTAAAACATTGTAATAAATCATTAAAAGCACTGGGTAATGCTGAAATATAATTTGATTAAAATAAAGATTGCAAAAACAAAATGAGAATACTTTTATCTTTTTACTGAGATATGATCCACACATCATAAAATTCATTTTTTAAAAATGTACAATTTTGTTATCTTTAGCATATTCACAGAGTTGTACAACTAACTTCGTTATATAACTCTTGAACATTTTCATTGTCCTAAAAAAAAATTTTGTATCCATTACCATTCACTTCATCTTTCTCTGTTCCCATGGAAATCACAAATCTACTTTCTATCTCTATAGTTAGAGATCAACAATATTAGCCTATTCTGAACAAGTTCTAAAGATGGGATCATACACCTTTAGTTTTCCTATGTCTGGTTTCTTTCATTTAGTGAGTTTTCAACATTCATTCATGTTGTATTTAGTATTAGTACTTCATTCCTTCCTTAATAATATTCTTTTTAGGAGTACACCATATTTTGTTTATCTACTCATCACTTAATGCACATCTGGGTTGTTTCTACTTTGTGCTATTATTATTGCTAAAGTATATATATAAGCATTTGTGTGGTAATGTTTTCAATTCTAGTACATATATACCTAGAAGTGTAATTGCTCAGTCACATACTGTACTTAACTTTCTGAGGAACTGCCAAGCTTTTTTCTACAGCTACTGTACCATTTTACATCTCTATCAACAATGTAGAAGGGTTCCAATTTCTCTACATCCTAGTCAAGACTTGTTATTATCTGGCAAATTTTAATTTAAGAGATGAGAATTTTAATTGCAACCTAAAATGTCCAGAGGCAAAACACTGAAGTCCTTTTCAATACGCCCTTTGAAGTAGTTAGTTCAATTAATTATTAGCTGAGAGTTCCCCTTAAAGGAAAATAAGATAGTGAATGCAAAACAAATTAGGGACATCCTTTGGCTATGGCTCTTCATAAGCTTTTACTTCTAACTAAAAAATGTGGCCTCTCCTTTTAATGATGAGAAATGTCATTTAAAAGCTGTATAACAATATACTTTTTAAATTTTTTAAATTTGTTTAAATTTTATTTTAAAGAGAAAAAATATAACAAAATTTCAAAACAAGATAATAGGAGAGTGTACAAGATGGGTAAGATAGTTATACTACTAATTTCCCTTAGTTCATTGAAAAGAAAGGTTTGTGTTAATATTGTTTGGACAATATTTAATGCCGATATATTGTACTATAAGTAACTACTTTCGAGACAACAATGTGCAATGTATTGACCATAAAATTATACTTTTTTGAGATTTTGCTTCTTTGTTTTATCTCATTTAGACATATCAAGAATTTGGTGGAGTCAGAGGGCTATAAAAACCCTTTCTCCACTTCTCTGCCCAGGCTCAGTAAGAAAGACACTGGTCATTGCTCAGAGACACCCAAGTGACTGTCCCAATTCTGATGCATCTGAAACCATGGCATTTGAATAGCTTGAGTCTTGGCTACTTTAAGAGGGGTCCTATAGACCAGGAGCTTGTTAAAATGCAGGTTCTCAGAACTGCACATTCAAGATCCCTAGCTGACTCTGTGTGGACAGTGAAGTGTGACAGGCATTGCTCTGAATGTAGGACAAGTTAAAATTCTCAAACCATCATTTTTGCCAACACACTCAATGTTTCAATATTCTTTGAACATAATAATCCCTTCAACCTTAAAAACAATTTCATAGATATGTCCCACAAACAAGGAATGCCCTCTGGGTCCTGTTTCATTATAATAGGGATGTTTAACTTTGCTTATAAGACTCAGCTGGGGCCCTTCAACAGCGACTGTAACTAAAAGGCACAAATAAGGAGCTTGAAGATTTACATAAACCTATTTTGATTCTTTGATGCTTACTGATATTTGCAGTGTTACTGGATTTGTCACTTGGAGAAATCCCAGGGTTTCAGTGTTTTGGAATTACGTTGGGGTCTTACACTCCCACTCTCTCTCTCCCCCCACCGACTCCTCTGCACCCCAACAAAAAGTCAGCTCACTGATGTCCCCAACCTCAAATAGCAGGGGAGTGGCATTCTGAGCACAGGACCACAAAAGCTGCAGATGAGCAGGGGTGGCAAGCTGAGAGGCTGCCTGGAGGCCTGGGTACCACGCTGCTGGCTGCTTTGTTGCTGCATGATGGTCACCGAGGTAAGTTAACTTCAGTTCCTCACTTCTAAACCATGGTTAAGAAAATTTAATGGTAAAAACTTCAAAAACATCAAAACAACAGCAGCTGATCTACTAAAACTACACAGTAGGAGTCATATCCTCAGAGCAGGCTTACTGGGGGTTAGAATAAACTTAGGTCTCCGTTTTACAGAGAAGGAAACTGAGGCAAAATCCCAGAATAAACACGTAGCAGAGAGCCTCCAGAGCTGGCTCTTTAGCACTGTGTGGAGAAATGGCACTGTTTCTTTGCTCTGCAAATCATGAAATCCTCTGGATTATAACTTATTGGTTGTGCTGCTCCTTTAAAAACAAAGTTTAAAAACTAGAAGTATTTGGCAGAAAAGCAAACATCGGATTCTCACTGGGGCAAAGTAAGGTTGCCAGGGCTCTCAAACGAATGGGAACATAATCCCAGAGATGAAGCAATCAGCCAGCAATGGAGACTTCATTTCCTACAACAACACTCCTCATCGAGTTGTGCAAACCTTCCTGAAATAAATGCCTTGGGGTAAAGCTCGGATATTTCCCAAAGCTCTTCACCAAAAAGGGGACCTGACTGCTGCTATTCAAAAGTCTGTGAATTATGGTCTGAAAAGTTGTTTCTGTTTTCCTGAGTGATAACACAATTCTTCTGATTACAGTACTAGCTAAACAATATGCTGGAAAGAAACAGAAGTTCTCAAGAATACTTGTGGAAGACTGATTTTTCAGGCACATTCATTCACAGAAAATTTCTCTTAAACCAGACTCTTTCTTGCCTCCTTCACTACCTGGGCTGCTGGTATCCAGAGGGCTGGACCTTCAATACCTCCCACTGTCTCTGCAATCCCAAGTCAAGGAGACAGCTAATGGCACACAGAAATAGATGACCATTCACCAAATCCTGCCAGCCACACCTCAGAATCTCAGAGTGGTGGAAGGTTCCTGAAAGGTAACTAGTCCAACACTGTCATTTCATAGATACTGAGGGAATATGGGAAAAGTCAGGACTTGAACTTACTGCTCTAATTCTCAGAGTAGCTTCTGTGAGTAGTTTCTCCCTAATATATGTAAATCTCCCTTCTTCCCAGGAAAGGAGTCCCTGTGGTCAGCAAGAGATTCACAAATAATCCATGACACAAAACAGCTGTCTCACAGTTTCTTAGGAGCTCCAGAGTCTCAGTTCTACAACAGAAGCCTCACATCCCAACCACCTAAAGTCACTTCTATTTTTATGATATTTATTTTATGTCTTTTTGAAGAGAAAAAAGTAATAGTAAACCATATTTAAAGAGATTAAAAAAACAGGAATATTTACTATTTATGATTAGGATTTAATCAAAGTCTCTGCCACAGTCTACAAAGCTCTGGGTCCTGACTCCCTTTTCGACTTCATCTTCTTTCATCCTCCCTGCTTACTGGCTCCAGCTCGCTGGCTACTAACAATTTCTTGAGGCCATCAAAAACCCTTCTATCTCAGGGCCTTTCCTTGCTCCTCCCTCCATCAGCAGAGCTATTCCTTTACAAAGGTGTGTGGCTCTGTTGCCCACTCCACTCACAAATCTACCCAGAGAGCCCTTTCTTCCACAGGCACATGCAAAGCAGCTCCCGCCCTCTTCCACTGCCGTCAGAGTACATGATCATTACGTTAAAGAGCCACCTGCTTATTGCCTGTCTGTCCCATTAGACTGTGTGGCTCTTGATGCTGAGAGTGACTTTCTTTTTTTCAACTTTCTTATCACGAAGACATGATGTTTTCCCCCCAGGTAATACCAATCTTTAGCTTTGACTTTTACTTTTTTTATTATAAAGTTTTTAAGTTTCCTAAAGTCAAGGCACACCCATAAAAATGTCATAAACTGTCCTTTAGACTAAACTCAATTTGGCTTCCCAGATTCCCCAACATGGCCCGGAACCTGCAGTATCAGCGTCACCTGAGAAACTGCTAGTAATGCAAGTTCTCGGGCTCCTACTCAGGCTCCAGGGCTGGAGCCCAGTAATTCCCACATGATTCTGATGCACAATCCATATTTAGAGTCACTGACATAGCAAAAGGGACCATGAAATAAAACTCAGGAGTCCCTGGTTTTGGTCCAAGTTCTACCACCCTCCCGGCATCTCATATTAAAAGCTTCGCCATGGACAATTACCAGGAAGTAGACAGAGGACATACGGAAAGCTGAAAAGCTAAAAACAGGCAATTCTTACAATTTTACTATCGTCCAGGAAAGTCACTGAAATTCACTGGCCTCAGTTTTCCCATCTATCTGATCCATATGATCACGAAAGCCTTTTTCAACTCAAGTCTATGATTCCAACTCATCCTACCAATTGTTTTATGGGATATGTTTGTTAAAACATCTAAATTCTACCCACCCCACTGATCTGAAATGAGAGTGGGCCCATACCAAATATTTCAATAATCTTATTGACAATCCTATTAATAAGATTGCAAAGTCTGGATTCTCATTTCAGATTATAATCTGAGGGTAGGGAAGGTAATCCTATATAATGGATTCTAGTTATAAGAACCCAAAATTAACTCTACTCTGCCAGTGGATATTAGCTCCACTGGCCCAGAGCAGAACTCTCTAACAGACATGCCACTGCCCAGTGACTTTCAACGATTTCCAAAGCAGCTACAATAGCAACTCTGATGACTGCTTTCAATAGGAACCAACAACACGGTTTGAAAAATGGAAACATATGTTGCCCTTCCTTGCTAAAGAGGTCTAATATATTATGACTGACATAAAAAAATGAAGCCTATACATATAGAACTATTACCCTTTCTGTGCCCAGAATAAGCTAATTAATGGTACTAGCAGTGATACTTAGGCTCTTGTGACAGGATGGTAGATAGACAGAAGAGACGAAAGATCACATGTACAATGGCTAAGCAATCCTGCATTTAACCTGACCATTAGCTTTTTTCTTCAGGACTGTTTGATTTTATAAATATGGTCTGGAAACAGCACTTGAGCATTTTGAAATTTCCATTTGTATGCTGCATTCATGGATACACCCCCACACTCCAGCGCCTAGAACTTAGAAACAAGTGATTTATATTAATTCCTGAACTTTTCTGTGTCACACTTCCCTCTTCATGAATTTATCTCAGGGTGGCTAAGAGAGTTAGATATAAAATACACATGTGAGAGAAACTGATAAAATCTTTAAAAGGGATGAACAGATGAACTGTTCACTGAATTGGTGACGCAGGTGAAAGCCAGCATTGTAAAGAAGCAGTATGTAAGAGACAACTCCTTTCTTATTAGGAAAGGTTGGTTGGGGGTCTTGGGGGGTGTAGCTCAGTGGCACAGCACTTGCCTAGTGTGCACGAGGTTCTGAGTTTAATCCTTAATAAAGAATGCAGGGAGGAAGGATTTAAAAGGGAGGGAGGGAAGAAGAAGGGAAGGATAAGACAAGCACTTAGGTAACTAAGACTCACCCATTCCTAAGTGGTTCAGAGAGGCAGTGGAAACAGACCACCCCCCTTAGAAGTTAGCAAAGAATTCATGAGAGAGGTGGTACAACAGGTTCTCGTATGATACCCAAAACTCAGTGGTATGGGTGGTGGTGGCAATTTGGAAGAGAGGAGCTAAGGTGAGAAACCAGGAGGGCTTGGTGCATGCTCATGATCCCACTGGACTCGATCCCTGACCCTCCCGGCTGCTGCCCCGCATGAGAACCGCCTGCTCCGGCACGCCCTCGCAAGTGAGAGTGAGGGCAGGTCACTGCCTGTGTGCTCTGAGCCTTTCCTGCTCTGCTCTCTTTATCACAGTGAACCGCGTTCCCAGGCTCTCCTGACCTCTGCATTCGGGGCAGATCCAGTCGGTGGCAGGCACCACCAGATGGCAAGGGGGAGGAGCAAGCCAGCCAGTTTCAATCCTGAGCAACAATTACCCATTTGAGTGTTGAAAATCCTTCATTCTCAAAGGACTTAATCCAACACTGAAAGCAATTTATTAAAAAAAACAAACCTGTGATCCCACGAATATTATCATCAATGTAGTTCCTATTTTCCTTATCTATTCTCATCAATTGTCACTCTACTGTGGTTGTACGCTTTCTTCTACAACACAATTTTGCAACAACATGTTCAGCTTTCACATAAAACCCAGCTTCCTTTTTAAAACCTTAGGAATTATGTTATCTTGATATAGTTTAAGACAAAAATCTACCTTTCCTTTAAATTTTATTTTGTCTGTAAACATTATATATACACGAAAAAGTACGTATACGTGTTATGTGTGGGCATGCAAGAAATCAGTTCATCTAGGCTCCACACACTGTCCTTAGCCCACCTGTAATGCACTGCAATGTAGGGAGCCTGGGATGGGAAACAGGGCTTGCACTGTGCAGTGCGCTGCTCAGTGGTCCTCAGTGTGGGCTGACCATTCACATCACCTCCTCTTTGTTAAACAAGCCCTCTATCCAGACTGCACTCCCCACTAGTTCAATCCAGAGTCTCTGCGGGTGGACCCCAGCCTTTTCCCAAACTACCCAAGGTGATTCTAATAAAAGTCAAGTTGAGAATCAATGATTCAGTTTCAAGTGGAGTCCTGCACTTGGCTAAGATAAACTCAGAGAAGGGAAGAGACAATGGCCATAGTATTACTGTTTTCCGTGTCTGTCTAGGTTGGCCTCTATTCCTGCTGTTATCTGCACCTACACTCTCTTCTTGCCCTGAGCCCACACAAATCCTACCAACTTCTTCATTCTTCAAGAATCCTCATTTCACACCTCAGGTAGGACGCTCTTCTTAGCTGCTCTAGTGTCCTACCTGGACTCCTTATGGTCAGTATTTATAAGTTAACCATGAATTATTCAAAATTTTCATTGGTCTTTCCATTCCAGCTGAATGCTATGCATCTTGCAGGTAAGGACCATATTTCCTCTTTTTGTATCTGCTTGTATTACAGTTCTGAACATTTTAGACAGAAGTACCTACCAACCAGTAGACTCATGAAGCAAAAACACTTGGGCATACAGTATTTGCAAGGTATGAACAAGGGTTATGTTACCTTCAAAAAGTTATGTGACCCAATGCAGAATGGATATTGCCAATTGCACCACATAATTTATCATTCTGTCAAATATCAGCGTGTCTTAAGGAAAGACAGGGTGGTTTTGCAAGGGGGATGGGGCTATAATTACACATATACTATGTAATGATTTCATATAAATTCACCTGGCAGTCACTTTTGAGAAGACCTAGAGGAAGCCTGATTTCTAAGACTGAAATGCTGATACTGAGTTTCTAATGCATCCCTGTTCTGAGAAATCAAGAAGACAGAATGCACAGGCCACCAGATGCAGAAGCCTTTTCATACACTGATTTGTAGAGCTCCAGGAACACCTCCCCCACTTTGTACAGTATTTAAAAGTTCAACAGAATCATCTAAAAATACTTTTACAAGTCCTTGCTTTCGAAGCCAAAAAGATCAGGTTTCTGCTATGGGAGCTGCATGAATGCACACGTGTATGTGCACACACACACTCACGCACACACACATTTTTAAGGCCCATACACACATGTCCTGCTGGGTATTTGTTCAAATACTATAGTCCCAGCAGTGATTTTATTTAGTCTGGTCATTCCTAATACAAACATATAACTTTAATTAAAGGCACATCCAAATGTAGGGGGAACCATCTTGAAACAATTAGCCTGTTCTACGTAAGAGGTTTCAGGGCACCGACATCCTCCCACCTCCTCACATCCCCCGTGGAAAAGAGACCAGATGGGGTAGAAGCGGGCCAAGGCCCCTCCATAAACACAGCCTGCAGCTATAACTCTGCCCTACTCTATTCTGCTTTTTTCTGACAAGAAGTCACCCTCCTTTTACTTTTTCCTAAACAAATCTCAATCACTTGATTTTTACTTTTTTAAAAAACCACTTTCATCACTGGTAGGGGAAGAAACACTTCTGACATGGTTTCTTATCTTTCCTCTGAAAGAAAATACTCTAGGAAGGAAATACAAAACCTATGGAATTTCCAAACTACACATGTGGTTAATGAGTGTAGGCTAGGGAGGCTTCTGGAGAACATGTGAGATGACTGTCTGCCTTTGCTGCCTCATTCTTGGGACTTCCTGGTATCCTGGCTCTGTAGGTAGCAGACAGAAAGTTTCTCTAAACTGCTAGAAAAGCTGGGGTGCAGGTTGTGACATTCATCACAATAGTTCTTTTCCCTCTGAATCCCAGTTAGTTCACTCCTATGTAATTTATCCATCAGCAGAAGGGAGTGTTTTCTCCATAAGAGCCACACTGAAAAGTCACTTCCAAAAACACCGAAAGAATGACCTTAATGGTATGACCCTGGTCCTCAAGTAGCCACTCTGTTAGTTTGTTTATTTATGTGTAGATTTGAATCTGGGAAACAAAGGCATTTCTTAAGGGAAGAGCTTTCTGTGGTTCCTGTTTTTTCAATACCATAGAATACAACTGAACATAGACCCTGGGTAAATATGTGACCATTCTTACCTGATCGGAAGTAGAAACAAGCGGTCCACTTTCAGAAGAAGACATAGGGGAGAAAATGTTTACACCAGGGCAGGGCCACAGAAATAACCTTAAAAGCCAAAATCAGGACTTGGCACTGACAGGCAACTATGAATGCCCACGCTAAACTACAAAATGGGTTAGCACAGGACCTCTACAGAAAATAGGCCTCCAGTCTAATTTTGATATGAAACTATATAAAATGAAGGGTCGACTCTTTTAAGGAGTAGACAGAAAATGAGGGCAAGCCATGTGAAGGACCTAATTTTCTTTAGCAGGAAATGGAAAACATCTCTTATGTATCCACAAACAAATGCCATCTCTATACGCTCACGGGGCTGGTCTGGCCAAGAATTCTAGCAGAGGGGACTGGAGGCCAGCACTGATCCATCATAGCTCCAGAGCTACTTCTGGGACATGACCATCCACGTGCTAGCTGGGAAGTACAGGAACAAGAGAAATGTCTCTACTGCTTTGGCAAAATTGTCATGTGTGCTTTCAGGCATGGCTGTGCCACTTAGGCTAAACCTGAGAGCCCAAGAATAGACTCCAAAGGTGAGAAGGCTGTGGTCCAGAGAGCAATACCACTCGGGGCTCATTTACAACAGAATCCTCAATTTTGTATTGCTTTTTGATCCTGAAGGGATAAGGATAATGGTTTCCAGTCCCACCTCATTTTGAATACTTAGAACATTATGTTTGAATCCAAATATAAAGCCAGAAGAGATTGAATTCTGGGTTACCTTTTAAAATTCAATTCTTACAGTTATTAGTTAATAACTTTAATCCTCAAAAGGAATATCTCAAGCAGAAAAATTAAGTGTTGACAGATGACTACTTATGGAAAAATTCTAGACTGGAAAAATAATTTCCTCCTTTCTTCCTTTTTCATTAGGTCTTCTAACTTTCCACATATGTGTCACTGAAGGAGAAAATAGCTGACTTGCAAGCACACAGACAGAAGTGTGAGAGCTGTTTCCAGAGCGAGCTCACAGACAGCTGTGTTACATGGACCTTAGATGGGGTACTTGAACAATGAAAGTGGTGATTCCTACGGACTGCTGCATGCATTTCTATCATCCAAAGAACAGAATGAACACTGGCACATGGTACAACACGGATGGACCCTAAAAATACACTAAAATAAAGAAGCCAGAGACAAAAGACCAATATTTTATGATTCCATTTACACAAAATATCCAGAATAGGCAAATCCAGAGACAGAAAGATTAGTGGGTACCAGGGTGAAGGGGACTGCCTAATGGGTACTGGGTTTCCTTTTGGGGGTAATAACAAAGCTCTGGAAAGAAAAAAAGCTCTGGAACTACATAGTGATGATGCTTGTGCCACACTGTGCATGTACTTAATGCCTTGAGTTAAATACTTAAAAAACATCATTAAAATGGTAAAGTGATAAATTTTATGTGAATTTTACCACAATAAACAAGAGAAATAGTAGGCTAACCATCTATTGTACACATAAGTGCTCAGACACACAAGTGTAAATATTGCATGATTTGTCTTATATGAAAAACTTACAAAAAGTAACTTATATAAGGTAGATAATAGGAAAAGAAAAAAGTATTATAATCCAGCATGGATAATGTATCTAAAAGTGTACCTTGACCTAGTATAACTGTCTTACATGTTTCATAGGTTCTCTGGTCTTTTAGTCTGGTTATTAATCTGTATATATGATAATTAATTTTATGAAGTCTTATAAATAAATGAGTTTGATGCTGGAAAAATGAGAGCACAGGGGAGGGAAAAATAAATATGAATAAAGATGTCCAAATTTGTTAAGGTGGTCACAAGTGTGGCTAAGCTGCTAATTAAATTTTCTATCTTCTTGTAGCAAGTACTAGCTTCTATAAAACTACTATGAACACTTATAATTCTTCTTTCCCTGGGATGACTATAAAAGGTTGTCCTCTACAGACACCTACAAAGCTGGACTGGGGGAAACAGAGAGTAAGAAGGCCACACAGTGGGATACAAAGTAGATCAAAAACTAAGTATCTACCACCAAAAATCTCAGTACCAAAGAATATCGATTACTATGACTTTCTCTAGAATAAGTGATTCCAAAGATCGCGATGACTCAGGCATTGTTATGGCATCAATACTGCCTATGTAATTTTTACATGTATGCTCCCAAGATTGAGAACACTCACTTAGGACGAGAAGAGAAGGGAACTGGTTTTATCAACTTCCTCATGTAAGCTAGGTCGAGAGTTCAATCCCCAATTAAAAAAAAAAAAAAAAAAACAACTGCATGTGCTGCGAATCCTCTTAGACCTTTTGTGGCCACGAGCACTGAGGCCCCTAAGAGCAGCACCTGACTTTTGAGAAGCAGGCATTCCAGGCCCTTGCTTCCTTTACCCTGTAGGTAGGATGACTCTGAAGCTTTAAACTTAAGCGAAGCACAATTTTTACATAAAGGGCAAGGTAGCAAATGTTTTGGGTTTTGTGACTCATGTGGTCTCTATTGTAACCACTTAATTCTATCTTTGTAGTATAGAAGTAGCCAATGGACAATGCTTAAGCAATGCGCAGGAGACCACAGTTCATCAGATCCCACTCTAAGTCTAAATAGATTACCCGAAGTCCTTTTCAGGAAGTCACCCCAGTGACCCATAGTAGGAAGCAGTCAATATAAACCCTACATATAGGTTTCTGTCTTCCCCATGTTTTCTGAGATCTTTGGCAACAAAAACTATTGGTATTCAATTCCTTGTCTCACAGCCTGTTCCTGGCGCTGGTCAACCTATATTAGGATTTTATTTGATACACACAACTACCCTAGCAATTAAATAATATCATTTCTGTTTTCCAGTAAAGAAAGTGATGTTCAAGGATTATACAACTCATAAATGACAAGGTCCACATGAGCAGTCCATCTGGCTCCAAAGTCACTGATCTCTTTATAACAAGGGTTTCACATCAGGGACCAATTTTGTGCAAGACAAATTTTCTGCAGACTAGGCAGTGAGATACGGTTTAAGGAGGATTCAAAAGAGCCCCAAACCTAGATTCCTCACACAAACAGGGGGAGGTTTTACCAGGTAGGGTTCACAGTCCTATGAGAATCTAATGCTGTCATAGATCTGACAGGAGGCAGAAATCAGGTGGTAATGAGAGAGATAGACAGCAGCTGTAAATACAGGTGAAGTTTCACTTCCACACCCCTCGCTCACCTGCTGCACAGCAAGTTACTATAGGCCACGGATCTGTACCAGTCCAAGGGCCAGGGGTTGGGGACCCTGGCTCTATAATATTTCCAGGGTAAAGATGAACACGAACACCTAAACACACACACACACACACACACACACACACACACACACACACACTTTCTCTCTCTCTCTCTCTCTCTCTTTCTTTGCTCTCTCTCTCTAATATATAGTTTTAATTATGGTAAGTATTATGTATGACAAACCATGATGTAAAATCATTTTACAGCACTCATGTAACTACCTATATATTAAAGAAGATGGTTAAGTACATTATAATATAGTTGTAAGCCTTGGAGGTAATGGAAAAACTTGTTTTTCTCTTTTGTTTTGTTTCTTAGGTAGGACAGAATTCATTTCCCATCTATGAAATTGGCTACAATCTGGGTGCTACTTGTTCTCTGGTGAAAAATCTTTGGTTGTATCTGAGAACAGACAGAGTCACTTGGGTAAAAGCTCAATGTGGAATTTGGAACTGAAAGGGACAGTAATCAGATTAAAACATCTTCATACACATTTAAACATCGGAGTGGGAGGAGGAGTAGCAGTAATTTCACAAAGACCCCACAAAGCACTCGAAGACCTTCCAAATGGATACTAAGGACTCCAGAGAACACTAAGAACCCCAGAACAAGAAGACAAAAGAAACCGGGAATTGCAGCTTACGCGGTCTTGCCCTCACTGTCATGCTTGGTGGCGCTGGCCCCCTTCTTGCCCAGCAGCGAGGCCACCTTCTCCACGTCGCCATTCTCCACAGCCTGCAGCAGGCGGTCATCATTCTTGTTCCATTCATTGGTCTGTGGGGCAGAGGGGATAGGCAGACGGGTGAACAACACTGGCCAGGCCATGCTGACTGGCAGGAGCTCAGTCCTTCCAGCTTAAATCAAAACACGCCCCAAAAGGGCAACTTTAAAGTACCTTCCCCTTCATCATGGGGATACGCAAGAAGGTTGATTTCCTAAAAGAAAACATAAACAATGCATTGAAATATCAGTTGTCACTAAACTCTGAGATAAAATTACTCCTTTTAACTACTCTTGGGAAGAGGCAGAAGTTTAGAAAGACCTTGAGGCCAGTTTACACATTAGCTAGTTTCTTACTAAACTTGACAGCTGGCGCCTGAGAACACTGAGCTTTGACCTGGTCCACAGCTCACTCAAGTGCACTGTGTTACAGAATCAAACTGACCAACACTTCAAGACTACCAAGGAGTTTAAATACACATAATTCTTCATCTACTTTTACAGGCACTTTTCTGGCTTACTTACTGGGCCCTCACTTTTGAGCTGTATGCTGTTTTTAAGTAGTTTTCCAGGCTGCAGACTCAACAAAGTATCACCAGAGACAAAAGTTCTTCCTAAGAAAGCTCTTAAACATCAAACGGATTGGAACAAAACCTTAACCACCATCAATCCCAAACCCCACAGAATAATTCTGCAAATCACAGTAACAGTAAAGCTTTCATGTACACAAAAACCAGCTTTCACACTTAGACTAGAAGAGAAACAGATGATCTCTACATTAAAGGAAAAGAGCTTGAGCACAAGACAAGTTTTAAATATGAAAAGACAACAGTGAACCACTGAAGGCTCTGGGGAAGACGATGAAATAGAATCAAGGACTGAGGGCCTGGGAGGTACATGAAGCATAAAGTAGTGAGGGGAAAGAGGAAGAAAGGATGCTGGATACATTAAAGCCACTTGGGGACTCCACAGGCCTATGCTATGTTCCTGTCCTCCCAGCAGGAGGCCATGAGATATGCCTATTTTCTGGCCTTGTCTTGGTTACTTTTCTCTCACTGGTGGGACAAAATACCCAACACCCAAAATTAAGGAAGGAAAGGTTTATTTAGCTTACAAATTTTGGAGGGTTCAGTCCATAATCAGCTGGCTGCAGAGCAGGGTGGCATGGCACTGGGGCAACACTTCAAGCTAGCAGCCAGAGCAAAAGGGGGAAACAAGCCTCTTCTCCTCCCTTACATCCTGCACAGGCCACCATCCCCACCCCACCCCACCCCCCAAGGGGCAGATGTACCATTCACAAAATATCTGTGCCCTCCTCCTGCACAGGATGAGGATATTTACAAAATAAGAACCCTGGCTCCCAGCTGAGTCTCTCAGTTAAACTTCTAAACTTCTCAAGTTGACACAATGTATCAACCATAACAGGTCCTTTCACCTCTGGACATCTCTTCCCTCTCCTAAGCCTTCTACATGCAGATTTCCAGGGCTCCCTCTTTTCTTCCAGGTATTTCATATGAAAGGCTTTATTGTGGATCATGGCAGTGCTACAGCTGACTGTGAGGAAGCAGGCAGAGTGATATTCAACACTGAAAAACCACAAAGTAGGGATTTCACTTCTCCAGCCCCAGAAGTGTGTTCCCAAATTTTGTACTGATCAAGCTAGTTGACCCATTGGGACTCCATCCTTTGCAAAGGTGGATTCACAAGATGTCCTCATCACCCTCTGAGCCCAGCCTAGATGCAGGGCTTTAGAGAAAGCCTCAGTTCCTGGAGGGGTAAAGTAGCAGTGTCCAGAATGGCTATCTCTGAGTCTCAGGATGGGGACATGTCCATTAACAAGTACTCTTCCTCCTTCATGGACATTACTGAGTGCAAGAACACAGTAAGAAGAAGTAGTCTGAAAGGAAAATCATCAGTTTATCTTCTAAGCTTCATGACTTTTAAGTACAGAACCCTAGACTGATACTATACGCTCTGTGACCTTAAGTCACCCATAACTTCTCTGTGCCTCAGTTTCCCAAGGCTTTGGACTGGATGCCCAGTATGATTCCTCCAAAGCTCAAACTTCTTCTCTATAAAATTCCTCAAACTGAGCTTTATTAGAAATTATTGTAGAACCCTACTCTCTGTGTATCTCACCCACTTTTCCTGTGGCTGGGACAAAATACCCGACACTTACAATTTAAAGAAGGAGAGGTTTATTTTGGCTCACAGTTTCAGTCCACAGTAGGAAGTCTTACATACAGGGAAAGCATGATAGTAGGGCCTGCCATGGAGGAAAGCTGCTCATGTCATGGTGGCCAGGAAGCAGAGAGTGAAGGGAAGAATCAGGGACTGGGATACACCGTGACTCGCCTGTAGCCAGGACCCACCTCCTAGCAGTAAGTCAACTATGGGGCCGCATGACCCAATTACCTTCCAGATGCCCCACCTCTGAGCACATGAGGCCTCTGGGGAACAATCTAAATCTAAACCACCCACTGATTCTCAATCAGGAGTCATCCTGCTCATAGGGGCATATGGCAATCTTCGGAGACATTTTTGATTGATACCTATATTATCCTAAAAGGGAAAAGGTATTGGCTTTTAAAATCCTTCCCTAGTCTAAACTGACCAAATTAAAACTGGATCAAGGATTGAGAAGATCAAAAGGATATTAAATCTTAGCAGACAAGATGGAAAGCACTTAAGCAACAGAGAACACATGAAAGAATTTTGCTCTTTAGTGCTACTAAGGCACTCACTCTTAAATAGAAAAAAAAATCTGATTGCAGGGGTTCTCTAAAATCAGTTCCATGTGGATCTTTAGGGAGTTTCAATCTCTACAAGACATGGCACAAAATGTTCCTCTCCCTTGCTCTTTGGAGAAGAAAATCAGTGGTACATTCTTTAAGGTCTGAAATCCTTTTTTATCTAGTCTGCCCTGCTCCTTTTCTCTAGGAGCAGACTAGGGAAAATGAACACGGTTTCCCATAAACAAATATGGAACAAATAATCTGCAACACCTCTCACCCCTTAGGTGCTGAAGAGAGGGCTCATGGTGAGCAGCAAGACAGAAAAAGACCAGTGTTCAATACAATAGAGACCTTAGAGTTTGAACAGAGAAAGGAACAGTTCAAGACAAACTGAGAAAGGCAGAAGCAAATCTGAAGCAAACCTGAGAAGGGACGGTAGATCATTAGCTGTGAAAGATGCAAAGAAGGTAAGACTTTTAGTTAAAACTCTCACAAGTACTCAAAGTGGAAGCCAAAAAATTTCCCAGTCAGACTTCTTATCTAGGACTCTGGATTCTAAGTAGTGAATCTTTCAAGGTGAAAGGCCATTTCCTAGACTTCTGGCCAGCACTGGCAGCGAGTGAAGCTATGCTGCCAGAGGTCTGTAATCCTGGACTACGCCACCAGTTACACATGCAGTTGGCTCTGACACACACCACTGGCCATACCACCGTCCTGCCAGAATCATGGTTACCCAGGTGCCATCAATTTTCCCTCCTAAACTTGCCAGTGGAGATATTCCCTCCATCTTCTCCTTATTCCATACCAAAAGCCCTCTGGTATTTAAGAAGCTCTCTGAAGGACTTTGTTCTTGAAAATTCAGAAGCAAATTCCTGTTCCCCACACCCATTCCTCTGCTGAGAGGTACTAAACTGAAATCAAGCATTGAAAAAAAATCTCAAGAAGGAATCTCGGTTGATCTACTGGCCAAGGGTAGGGATAGATGGATAAAGATGAAATTTGCCATTTTGTCGCAACATTCCCAATACATTCAATCACAGCCCAGACTCAAAGAAGGCTTCTGAAGACCACCATCAGCCCTCACCAGCTCCCATCAAAATCCTCTCCTCTAAGAACAGACTTCCCCCAAAGAACAGACTCCATCTACAGTGGTCACCTCTTTAACCTATTAATTACTCTAACACATATTGAAAAATGAAAGAGAAAAATACAAAACATCAGACACAATAACTTATTAAGGTTCAGTGTCTTATGAAACTGTCTTCTATTATACACATATATATGTATACTTGGCCCTGATATAAATACATTTCTTACTGGAGACACACAATGAAAACCTTTAGAAGTCACCTCTTTAGAACGCTGTCATCCCACCACCTCCACACAAGCTAACTTCTGCTCATGGATTCCAGGCCTTTCCCAAAGATCCCTGTCTCTGCTTCTCTACTCCATCGTGTCCCTGAGGGCCCACCTACTCAGCTCCACTGAAGCCCACAGTCTAGACTTGATGAAATATCACATCCTGGCTTTTGTTCAGGATCTCCCTATGCTCGTTTTGTCTCCTGTCTTCAGCTCCCTGAAGGTACTGACAACAATTTTTATCCCCTCCTCCCCACTGTGTCTAGAAAATGCATTTGCTACTGATTTTACCAGGAGATTTTTCCCTCTGGTCAACCTAAATCTCTTTCGAATTAACAGGTATTTTCATTTACAAAGCTTGTTTATTCTTTTACAAATAATTATTAACTCAAATTCTAGATTTTTATAAATTGTGTAAGCTAAATAAATCTAGCTCCTTTAACTTTTCCACAAAGGCCAACTTTCCAAGATTTTAATCATATGTATACTTTATTCAAATTTCTTCATGACTAAGGAGCCAAGCTTTGCTCATACATTCAGTGAGGTGAAAGCAATATTTCCCAGTAATGAGATCCTCTCAGGTGTTAGCTAATTCTATTGACTCTTGCCCTATTCTGGAGGTTCTGACCCAATAATCTGGGGTAGACCCTGGAATCTATTAGGGTCAGCAAATGCTCTCATTGACTCTTATTGCCAGCTTGGGACCCTATGCTAAGGCTATCAGAAAACTGCCTTGAAAGGGTTTTCTTTTCCACAAAGCCTTCTTAGGAAGGTGATGCAAGAAAAGAAGAATCTTCTACATCTTCCTTACAAAACAGTATGTCTTCCACAAATGTCTGGTAAATATTAGGCTTTCCTTGGAGTTGTATGGGCAACTCATGTGTAAGATATGTCTAAAAATGTTAATATCATTGTTTCTAAGAGACAAAAATTACAAATGACACAAACATTCAATAACAGAAGACACATGAACAGATTATAAGATAGTCACATGAAAGATACTAAGAGCGAAGAACGAAGTACAACTAAGTATAACAACACGGATAAATATTAAAAACAGTATTGTTGAAAGAAGCAACACACACACACACACACACGCACAAACAAACACACAGTAGAAAGGAGCTTTATCCTCTCAGTGCTGGAACGGGAACCCCAGGCCTTTGCCACACTAGGCAAGTACTCTGCACTGAGCTACACCCCCGGCACAGATAGTAAAAACAGTGGTTCAGTTCCTGTCAAGCCAACACTAGGTCAAGTGCCTCTGATGGTCAAAATCTCATTTGCTGCCTTCTCTTAGGAAGGCAACCTGCACCAAGACTTCATCCTTAATGGCAGCCTCATAAACCTGTTGGAAGAATTTAATAAAGTTATGGAATTTCCTCAAAATCATGCACATAAACACGAAGCTTGCATACAATTCAGGGAGTTCTCCAGCTTAAACTTCTATTCTTAGCCAATCCAAGTTAAGAACTTTCAGTGCAGAAAAGAAGGGACTGATCAGAGTCAAGAGTTTTGGGGTTTAAATTCTAGCTCTTCTCATTCAGGTAGCTTTAAGCAGGCTATGGGACTCCCTAAGTCTCTAGTTTCTTCTTTCTGAAATGGGAGAAATCCTGTCTACTTGCAAATTATCCCCAAGAATCAGATAGGATATACACAGCTGGTCTAGTGCGTATTGCACACCTCCAAAACAGGACAGATAACACCTTAGTACAAATTTTCTGCTATGCTCCTTAGAAATCACATTTTAAGTGTCTCTGGAGAAACTTTCATAGCCATGAAACTATTGAAAATGGTTCACTTTTCCAGGAGACTATTTAAACAGATGCTATTTCAACAGAGCACATGAGGCCACATTTGCAAGTTCAGGAAGCCATATATTACGCTCCAGAGACATGTGTAATGTGTCAGCTATGAAGGGCAGCATGTGGGAAAGGCAGATTCGACCCTCAGTGTGGGCTCTGAACATTCCTGCTAATATATCACAAATGAGATTTTCAATGACTGGCGGGTAAGTTTCCTATTCATCAAATCATTTCCAAATGACACCCAGTTACTTAAGAATTTTGCCTTCCTTCATCTAGGGGAGCCAATACTGTCAACTGTGTGATGAATGCTGGGGCTTTGGCAACTGGTAACATCTGTCCTTGGCCAGACGTGGCATCATCTTCTTTTATTTTGATTTAATCATGGAGAACTAAAAAAACCAGTGGAAATCCAGTGGTCGCAGACATCTGGCTGGTAAGCAGGCTTCAGTTTTGGAATATATCTGCCCAGTCAAAATAACCCAGTGGCACAGAGTGAGCTGGGAAGAGAACAGTCTCTCTGATTTTCTTTTGGACAGATGCTAAAGCCCAAACCATCACAAATTGGAAGAGCTCCTGTTATGTGGGTATACTAGAACAGCCAGTGGGCAAAGTCCATTCAAGAGAGTATCTTTGGAAAAGCTGCATTTTCCCCTTGTGCTTGCTTACAGAGAGCACAGTGTTTTGCCAGTATAATTAGCAAGGTTAAGGTAAAAAACAAAGTAAGTAGCATTTGCACTGGTAAGGTTTCAGATTCATACTATCCAGAAAACAGCATATTTTTTTCTCAGAATTTTTAAACAGAGGACCAGAAATAGACAAGCTTTAGGACCAGAGAATAGTTTCTCCTGCTAATTATTCCAGCTAGTACTTACTAGTATCTATCAGCTAGGTGCAAAGACACAGAAGACTCTACAGGTGTTATGCAGTTATGTGAGACTCATCCCTATTCCTCATTCACCCACTTATTCATTCATTTATTTAACAAATATTAATTTACTGCCTTTTACATGCCCAGAATAACCTTCACCATATTTTCTATACATCTGTGGAGGTAAAACACAGCAATATCAAAAATATGTAAACAAGGGAAAATAGTATTAGAGGTAAAGTCCCCTAAAGTGAAGGAAATGGAGAACTGACACAATAGAAGGGAGAGGCAACTTTTAGCTAAGATTATTCACAGAGGTTACACTGTGTCTGTTCTTCACCCTGAAATCTGTCGCCCTCCTTTTAGTGAGCTAAATGACAGGTTACTCAGGTCTATTCTGCATAAATGCTGCACGCCGTGTCCCAGAGCGATGTGTCATCATTCCAGACTCCTCCATCCAGGGTCAAGTGAGTCCTTCTCCTGTCCACCTCACCTCTACTCTTATCATCAGTTCCTCCCCTCCCAGGACAAGGGTTGTTCTCCTTGTTAGGCTCTTTCATGTTTTGCTTCCACAGCACTTGGCACGCTGGAATTAGACAGTCTCCCTAAGGCACCTGGGAGGCCTGTGGTCTCCCAATGGACTGCAGCCCCAGGGCAGGGCCAAGGGCCAGCATCTGTCCCATTAGCCACCAAACCCCAGGGAACCTGCCCTAAACTGCCTGCCAGATGGGAGGAGCTCAATTCAGAGCCGAAGCCTGAGTAGCTTTGTCTTTCTTCCTTTCACCCTGGGAGACTTTATTGATTAACCCTTTCTCCACTACCACTCTTTTGCCTCAAAACACAAATATACTGAAATACTCCACAATCCCACAAACTTCCTCCCTCTGACTTTGCGTATTACTATAAAAAGAAAAAAAAAAGTCATATGAGGTAAAAACAGTCTCTAAGGGAAAAAAGAGGTTTTGACCACTCATTTATGAAAGAGGAAGAGGAAGACAGGTGGCATGCGGAGTTCTAGGGACAAAGCGATAGGCATGAAACAGTCTTGCCTCTCCGGGTCTCCACAGATTTTGAGGACAGAAACAGACTAGAAAAGTGCCGTGAGCTAAGACCTATGAACACTCAGAATACTACTAAAACTATTACTACTTAACATAACTGAAACTATTGTGCAACATTACAACTTGATCTTAACAAATTGGTACCAGGTAGGTTCTGCTATTAGCTCACTTTCCAGATGAGAAAACTGAGGCACAGAGAGATTAAGGAACTCAACGAACTCACTCTAATCACAGTATCGTTATTTTTTGCAAGATAAGAAAGCTAAAGCAGTTTGAGGGAGAGGAACATGAAGGAACTTTTTAGGATGAGGAAGACGTAGGCATGTTTATAGACTGAGGCATGCAAACAAATCAGAGGACACAGACAGAAGAACATAACAGGTGCGTGTGGATAACTGAGGTGACAGACTTGACTGCAGAAGCAGATGACTGATGTTTGTAATGCAGGGTTGTATTCTGCCTCTGAGAGAACAGGAAAGGAAGGAGGGACAGAGATGGAGATGGTAAAGAAGAGGTCACAGTGTGTGTTTTATGGCTTTTATGTTTTCCCCAGGAAGCAGGAGGCAAAGTAATCAGGGTTAGTGGTGGGTAAGAAGTTTGACAAATGATGACATTCCCAAAAGCTCCTAGGGGAGATGAGAAAGGAAACCTACTTGCAATGAAGAAATGGGTTTTCAAGCCCTAAAGGTCCAGCTGGGAGAAGAAATTATAACTCCATTAAAGAAACCATTTGGTAATGCCAGGTGATGTTTCACTGGGAGACGATAGGACAGGAGCAAGAGGTGACAACAGTGGGCTGATCCCTGACCGGAGACCGGGATGAAAGATTAAAGCACAGAGTTGAGGGTCAGGAGGATGGATGGGAGGTGCCACAGAAGGGATAATCTGAAGTGACTGTAGGATGAGGCGTGGGTGTGGATGAGGTCCAGAACATACTCATATAAATGAGGAGAAGGATGTTGCACTAATCATTTATATAAATAGCATTTCCAGGATGAAAAAGAGGTAAAATAAGAGGTGAGAGCCAGAATCTGGGAGACATGTTAGGGAGTAATTTAGGCTTTGAGGGAATCTACCCAAAAGATGGTGAAAATGTGAGATGGATGTGGTCCAGCATCACCAAAGAGCAAAGACTGTCCATGGAAAAAGAACTGATAGGATTGTATAGCAAATGAGTCCTGTCTTAGGATGAAGTGGCTTCTTGTGATTTGCTGAGTTGGTATTATGAACAGTGACTTCTGGGCTAATTTATTTCATTTAAATTTCTATAACAACTACACTGAGTTGAACAATGTTCCTGGAAAATTTACACCGTCTCAGAACTTCAGACCTTATTTGGAAGTAAAGTCACTGCAAATATCAAGTTAAGATGAGGTCACACTGGTTTAGGTGGAGTCCTAAGTCCAATGATCAGAGTCATCATAATGACAGATTGAGAGACACAAGAAGAAAGGTATGTGACAACAGAGGCAGAGTCTGGAGTTCTCCTACCTGTAAATAAGGAAGACCAAGGACTACTTGAAACTAGAAGAGGTAGACAAGGATTCTTTCCTATCTATCTATCTATCTATCTATCTATCTATCTATCTATCTATCTATTTTTGATGCTGAGCATTAAATCCAGAGCCTCAAGCACTGAGGGACCCCAAGCTTCCCTTAGCTCTCTTTTAAACATAGGAACCACAGTCTAAAGCAAATTCGGTATTAGATAAGAAACTGGTAGTTAAACAAAAGCAATAGGCATGAGTATGTATTTTACAAACATGTTCATAATAAGGTTTCCGTGAATAGCAAGCTCTTGAAAAAATGGTGTGTACATACATGAGATTTTATTAACTCAAAGAAACACTCATTGCTTAAAGGGAGTTAACTTGTGTAAAAAATGAGTATCTTAGGGTCGAAGCAAGGCTTCTGTGCATACAGATAGGACAGCTGGAGACATGGTTAGCTACAATCCAAGGATACACCAGAAGCATTTTCAGCATACTTTTGAACCTAATAAGCAGTCACAATTCCTAAGTGTTGCTCTTCACCCAAGTGGTACAGCATAGATTTCATATGAAGCATCCATACCCCTCCCCACATCTCTTACTTGAAACCAGTTAGTTCAACAGGTGAAAACAGGAATTTTAATTTGGGTTGCGGGGTCTTCCCCAAGCCCAGGGTATCTTAATTACCTCTGGTTCATTTTCTTGTTTGAGAGCTAACAAAAATTTGAGGAACTCAAGGGTAGTGTATTAGCCAAGGCAACTTCCCACAAGCCGGTAAGGGGGTTAAACAGGGTCCCCTAAGCATTCATTTCTATCAAGGAACGCAGCATTAATAGGAAATGAGGTTTTTACATATATAAATAATTAAGGGGGCCGAGGATTTAGTTCAGTGGCTCAGGCACTTGCCTGGTAAGCACAAGGTCGTGAGTTCAATCCCCAGTACCAAAAAAATTTTTTTAAATAAAAAATAAAATTAAGGATCTAGACCTAAGTTTAGGATGGACTCTAAAACCAACAACTAGTGTCATTTTAAGAATAAGAGAAGATGCAGAGACATGGAGAAGAAATCCATGTAGGGATGGGGACAGAAAGAAGAGTGAAGAGCCTGCAAACCAAGCATATAGGATTGCTGTCATTCACCAGCAGCTAAGCTAGAAGCACGGAACACATTTTCCTTCAGAACTGAATAGAGTTAGATAGACAGAAGGCACTAACTCTGAGCATACCTTAATTTTGGACATCTGGTCTGTTGAACTGTGAGAAAATAAATGTCTGTTCCCTACACCTCTCAGACTGTGGGAATCTGTGGCAACAGCCCTAGGACACTGACACAGTGATGCATGGAGAGAGCTCCGCCATCAAGCACCTAATGGCCCCCAGAGGGCTCCATTTCTGCTGACAGTCAGTGACCTTCTTAGCAATCACAGGCTAAGGCAATCTGTTTCCTGTTCACAATCCCTGGGCAGTATCCCATGCATAACATTTACCTCCAGGCTGGTGGGAATGTTAAATTGGGGGGGGGGGGAAACCAGGAATCAAACTCAGGACCTTATGCTTGCCAGGCAGGTGCTTATGCCACTAAGCTATATCCCCAGTCTTGTTGAATTCATAAGTATCTACTCCTGTATGATTTTCAAATTTTCAGCACATGCTCATAAGATAATATAGTAGCTGCTTAAGACAATGCTTCTCAAAGAGCATGGCTATGAAGCTACACATTAGAATCATGCAAGTGTATCAAAAATTTAAAAAATTTTCTAAGTGATTCTATTGTCAAAATTATTCTTCCCTTGGCAACAATGATGATGATGACATTAACCACATCTCTGTTAAATGCTGCATTTGGGTAAATCTCGGCACTCACATGGCTCAGCACAGACTTAATGTATGCCAATGTGTAATCAAGATGCCCTGTGGAGAGAAAAGGGCCTGACTCCAGCTCACTACAATGTCCTTCCAATGAGCCACAGTCTGATCCCCTTGCTGTGGTTAATAACAAGTACACCCAAACTGGAGAAGCTAGCATCCCCCTCTTCTCTCTCCATCTCCTAACCCAGTGAGGGCAAACCTTTTAGAGCTTTCAATGATACAAACAGCCCACTGCGTCACGCGAGTCATAGTTTACCACCACTGTCCTAACCCATTACTCACAAAGAATTGCCAATGCTGCATTTCCAGCATCCCTAGCATTGACTTGTTTTTCTTTCCTAAGGTCCATGCTTTTATTCAGTGTAACTGGGTTCCACATCCATCTTTTTATATCCTACTTTTGCCAGGCATTGTACTTACTTCCTCTCTGTCAAACTCCCAGGGCAAACTGACATGTACAGATGCTAAGAGGGTCTGACGCTGATCACTGCTTCTCTAGGATGTTTTAATATTCTTTTAATTGGTCTTTCTAGCAGTATTTTCCCACTTCCCCCTTCTACTGCCAATGTCCCTAGTGCTTAAATATTCTTGTCTACTGCTTTGGCTCACTGCCTATACAAAACCATCCCCAGCTGTCCATGCCTAACCAGAGATCACATACTCTATAGTACCCACCTCAGTCAAGACCCTTCCCTTTCCTCCTTTTCTCTCCTCTTTCCTTGCTTTCCTTTCCCCTCCCTTACCTTTCCTTTTCTGGAGATAAGGCCTTGCTAACTGCCCAGGCTGACCTTGAACTTGGGAGCCTCCTGGCCTCAGCTTCCCAAGTAGCTGGGATTACAGGCATGGGTCATAGTACCTGGCTAAGATTTTTCTTAATCCAGTTTCAAGCTAAATTTCACCATGTCCTGCTCTACCTCAGTCCCACGCCACACCCTAAAACGAACTGCTTCAGCCTAACTCCAAAATCCATTATGTTTTGACTTATACACTGTAACTACTTGAGTAACATTTGCTCTCATTTTTATCTTGCCATCTTTCTGCCCACAAGGCATAAGGCTACTTCCTGGCATTCATTTTAACAAAGTTTTACACCAACATTCTCCACTGAATGGTTCGGTGTCCCTTATCCACAATGCTTGGGACCAGAAGTGTTTCAGATGTTGGATTTTGGAATATCTGTATATACATAATGAGATATCTTGGGGATGGAACCTACGTCTAAACATGAAATTCATTTGTTTCATATACATCTCAATACATAGACTGAAGGTGATTTTAAACAATATTTTCAGTAATTTTGTACATGAAAAAAGTTTCATGATGTGAACTTGTCCACTGTGTGGCATCATGACACTCATAAAGTTTTGGATTTGGATTTGGATTTTGGATTTCAGATATTCAACCTTATTATTATTTTGTCATTTTGCATCTTCTTATGGAGAGAGGTAAGGGCTGAAGTATATGGCTAAGAGCTTGGATTCTGACTTCCTGGATTCAAATCCTGGCTCTACTACTTACTAAATGTATCACCTTGGAGAAATTATTTAAATTTCTGTGTCTCAATTTCCTCAATTGTGAAGTAGGAGAAAAGAGCACATTTTGACATATCTGACTTCTTAAACATATTGTACTTAATGGCAAAAACTTTCAGAATTTTCCAAAATGTCCCACTGGTAGATATAGCTATATAAATTTTGCTGAATCTCCCCACTAAAAGGGAACTTTCTCTCTTTGGCTTGAAGGGAACATTCATGTGTTCCAGCTCATCATTACCATTTCAGATTTCTCTGTCTGCTGCAAACAGGGTTAGAGACCTCAGAAAACAGGAAGTGACTTAATCAAAATACTACACACATATAACCACACTGTTTGATGTTATCAGAGGCTAATGTGAAGTAGCCTAGATATTATAGTATATTGGAAGCTAGAGGCGCCACTGATTTATTTATAACACAACTCTTACAAATTCTCAAGAAAGGGCATAATTCTTATAGCTTTTTAACACTCCAATAATAGCAAACCCCAAACAAACTCCAATATCCACCCACAGGGGAAAAGAATTCTAGATCTAAGAAGGCAGAGGCCAGCAATTTTTAAGAGCACATGACAAGGGGCCATGACATTCGTTATCAGTCTGATGCATCTGAGATTTGAGATGAGCCTATGTACAGACGGCCCTCCTATGCCACCATCTCTCCAGCTCCCAGGGGACACAGAGCTTCCCAGACAAGCCCAAAGAGGTTTAACTTTGTAAACTGCATATTTCTTAATGAGAGCAACACAAGAAGCCAAAACCAAGGAAGCTGGCAGGCATGGAGAACTTTGGAACACTCATAGAGGTTCTCACATGAAGCCTCATTCATTACTTTTAGAGCCCACAAGGGAGTCTCCAAAAAAATCTTGCCTTAGCGTTTTATGACTCAGCTAGATGCCAAGTGACAAGTGAACACATGCAAAAATCATCCAAAGGGGGAGAAGTTTAATCAAGCAATATTAAAACTCCAATGTGTGGTCTTTCTTGGGCTACAAATTTTGACCCTAATCTAATAGAGATGTCAGAATCTGCTGCTTGATCAACATTGAAAATGAATGAGCTAAAACAATGAAATAATATTTAAAAGCACGGATGTTTTCAAACTTTTAAAACTTCATTTTCTAGGATGTACTACACTCAACTTATTATCCACCAGAGACAATTTCCACTGGCAGTCACTTAGTGTTCAGCTAGTGGTGACCTCAAAGACTGTGAGTGAGTTCAAAGGCAAGAACAGTGGCTTTTCCATCTGTGTCTGAGGCACCTAGTACAAGGGCTGGGTAATGGCCAGTGATGAACAAATGTTTACTTAGTGAAGGAGTAAGTGGCTCAAGTAGAATACTGAATGTTAAAGATTATGTTGCTACTAAAAATACTGAAGAAGTAGCCAGCCCTCACCATTACCCTGAGATATTCTTTCCTGTTCTCCACTGCAACTATCTGCATGTTATCCTGACATTTTCATCTTGATGTCTATCTGCTAGTAGGTATCAACTGGCTCCCTTCTATTATTTGATGAAATTTAAACTCTTGAAACTAGCAGCAGAAGACAACAGATCTGCAATATTACTCTGATCTTCTGGAACATGGCATGACACACTAATTACAAGTATGGATCCAGAAGCAGACTGTCTGTGTTCACTGCCCATCTCTACCCTGTGATTAGGGCCAGTTACTTTAATCCTGTGTGCCTCCACTGTAGGACAAGAGATAGTAAAAGTAAGCGCTATCATTAGGTTGTTTTAAGAGTTATTTAAATCTAGTATTTCCAAAACATTATTACTGAATGCACATAACAAGCATTCAGTAAGTGTTGGTTACTATGGTTATTATTCACAATAACAAGAGAAATCCCATTCTATTATTTTAAATAATACTCCTTTTTCTCTAGAGTTAGTGGATATTCCTGTCCACAGGGTACTTCCAGAACCAAACGCAGCTTGTGACTGATTACAGCACAGATGAGACATAACTGCAGATATATGTAAGTTCAGACTCTTATTTCTAAGCTACTAAAGTTGTGTATACTTTGGAGCAATTCATCAGTATTTTATGTATCTTAAACAACAGATCACTGTCCCATTAACATAAACTGCAGAATACAAAATTAAGGGACAACTCGTATATTCACAGTAAGCTAAGAAAGGATGATGTGCCAAAGCTAGACATTTTAGATATTTCTTATAGCTTTAGGTCAGCGAGGACAAATTTGAAGAGAGGCCAATTAGACCAGTGATATCAACAAGCTGCTTTCTTGCCTGCTAGGAAAATGCCTGGAAGAGAATCCAACCAAACTCCAATCACAGTTCTTAATTCACAGGGATAAAAGGACATGGCAAAAGTGGTTCATGCCTACCTGACTCCCACCTGGTGATACCAACAAGTACACTATGCGCCAACAGCATACCAAGCAAACACAGCGGGAACACAGTGCAGCACAAGCAACCAGCCCCTAAGAAAGGCAACTGTGCCCAGCTAAGAAGGAAACACTGCCCCATGAACTCTGCTGCCACTGCCAGATATCTGTGGCATGGACAACACATCCTGAAGCAATTGTGTCTGACTCATGCATTTTTCAGGCAGCTGGACTTCTGAAATAGCAAAGTGCAAAATGATGGTTATAGTCTTCCCTCCTGCTGCTTTTATTTGGTCTTGCTTTCCTTTTTTTTCTTTCTTTTTTCCTTTTCTTTTGTGGACTGAAATATTTGAATAGGACTCTTACAATGTCCAAAAAGCCCCATCCTATTCCTCAATTCCAGATGAGCAATGTCCTTCCTCTATAAATATTAGCTGACAGAAATAGCAGAGTGCCTAAAAAAGCTCTAGTGATCCAAATGGAGGCAAGTTCTGTAAGAAACCAGAGCATTTTGCTTCCTGTGAAAGAGAGTTGTACTCAGGTTTTTTAATACATGCTTCCAACCAAAAGAAAAATGGTCCATAAACTTCTCTGAAGAACAATCTGGAAACACAGAAGAAGGCTTATAGAGGTCAAATTTAAAATGTGCTGGGAGAGCTAGATCCAAGCCTCTCCCCATGAGTCAGCTCCATTCACAGACCAGACTTAGAGAGAACAATGGCCGCAGCACCAAACAAGCCCAGTCTGGGAACCAGCACCATGCACGAGCCTCTGGAGGACTGGGAACAGCCAGACCCCAGCCCCTTCCGGTATGAGGGCTGGCAGACAAGAAGTACCATGCCCCTCCCCCCCAAGCAACCGACTTATCCAGAGAAACACAGGCTGTGATGAGAGCTATGGAGGTGAAATGCAATTGGATGCCTGTGGTGCTTTGGTGTTTCACTAACATTGCAGGTCTAGGGCCAGTGGTCTGATCATAGGTTCACAGGATATCACTAAGCAATGTGTCATCTAGGGGGGATCTTCTGAGGGCTGTAGCCATTGTTGATTCCCTATGGTCTTGTTTTGAGGTCCTATGTCATTTCCATTGTTTTGCTGGGCTGGGTTTTATTCTCTTTTGTTTTGTTTTATTATGTTAAATACCATGGCAGGAGAAGCTATTTCAAGGATAGGAAGACATATTATGGTAGCAATTTAGGATTTACTATTGGCTTGTTTTTAAGTCCTTTATCACATTCATTGTTTTGTTTTTATGCTTTCTATTCTGTTCTGTTCCGTTTGATTTATACTATGTCTGAAGTTATTTGAAGCTATTTTGAAAACATCAAGGGGCATTATGGTAACTACTGTTGATTTCATAATGTTTTGAAGTCCTGTATCTCTTACACTGGTTTGTTCTGATTGCTTTTATTCTGTTATATACTCTGCAAAATAAAAAATTAAAAAAAATAAAATGTGTTGGGAATGGTGGAGAATAGATTGAGGAATCCAGAAAATTAACAGTTAAAATAAAAGTTGTATTATACAGGTTTCCCATTCCTGAGACAAAATATCTGACATGCAAAATTTAAAGGAGGAGAGGTTTACATGCTCAGAGTTTCAGAAGTTTGAGTCCATAGTCAGTAGTTCTAAGGCAGAAGCATCATGGCAGAAAGGTATGGCGCAGACAGGAGAAGTGTGTCAGAGAGTAAAGAGGGAACAGATACCATACATCCTCACGGGCATGCACCAGGATTCCCCAAACAACATCCAAAATTGTGCTTTATTAATCCAGTCAGGTTACAATCACAATTAATTATCACAGGCACTTAAAGGGTGGTGGGATATAAAAAAGAGAAGAGAGGTAAAAAAGAAGGATCTGGTAAATATCTGACATAGAAATTTCAGCAAAATAAAGAAATAAAAGCCAGAATAAAATAAAACTACCCTGAGCTAAAGAAAAGTTTGTCTATAAAAAGGACTCTCCAAGTAATAGCTAAAATTAATTGGGGCTGGAGAGAGGCAAAGATTGGCATTTTGTGACATGTTTTGATGAAATAGTTTGATTTAAAAAATAGAAAAATTTTATTCGTATCTAGCTAGAAAAGTTTATTTTTATTTTTTTTATCAAATTGTAAAATATATTTAGATATGTTCTAAAATTACATATAAACATGATTTACATAGGAAACACGCACCATGGGAAATGTGCTAGGGATATATGGTAGCTGAAAGTGGGTTATTTTTAAAGCCCTCCTCTATCAGTCTGGCTTAGGTTTCTCTACAACACTACATGCCACAAGTCAGTAGACCATCACTGGTAGAATTTAGAGGGACCAAGTGTTATCCAGCAATTATCTCCTGACCAGCTTCCGCATAGACCAAACATGCTTGTGCTTGTACCTAAATGCTCCTTTCACAAGTTCCCAAAGGATCGGCCCAACTGCCCAAGGAGTGAATCCAAACAAGAACACAAGAACCTGGAAATTTTGATTGACAGAAATTCTGACAAGCAAAAGAATTAAAATTACTGTTAACAAAATTATAAAACAGCAAAAATGTAAAATAAACTTGGCATCTGAAAATAAAGTTGTAAGATTAATTGCTAATAACTGTACACCAAACATTTAGGCTTGAAGTTTCAAAATGTAAGATGCCAAATTCTCATCCATATACTCTCCTAACCTAAAATACATTCTCATGAAAGGTGGTGATCAACTTGAAATGAATGATGGAGATTAATTCAATAACTTCACCACAGCTGGGAGTGATGACACACCCAGCACTCAGGAGGCTAAAGCCGGAGTATCACCATGAGTTCGAGGCCAGCTTGGACTACACAGCAAGACCTTGTCTCAAACAAACAAACAAACAGACACACAAACAAACCACCATTTCCCATAGTATTTTATAAACTAAACTGTTCTCAAGACCTTCTCCTAACACTTTCTTTAATCTTTCAAAATTGTTCAAGTCCACTTTTAATGCTATAACCTTTACTTTGAGCTCATCAGGCACTCTATTAGAATTACTACTTCAAAATTGTTCCATTTATATCCTAACTGTACCAATTACTTGATTCAGCACCTAATGGAGATTCTACACATTTCAGACAACAAAGATGTGGCAAACATTAAAAGGATTATTCTTGTTAAGATTTTTCATGTAACACTAAAATTTTTTGTAGCATCCCACTGTTACCTCCATTTGTTCAAACCCACATTTCACAGACTTTAAGAAAACATTCCAATTTAACCTAAAAGTCAATCTCCTTAATCAAAAGGATTCCTAAGATGTGTGTGTGTGTGTGTGTGTGTGTGTGTGTGT
This sequence comes from Dasyprocta punctata, assembly GCA_004363535.1. Taxonomy (NCBI): domain Eukaryota; kingdom Metazoa; phylum Chordata; class Mammalia; order Rodentia; family Dasyproctidae; genus Dasyprocta; species Dasyprocta punctata. The sequence goes on from RJWM01005684.1 coordinate 48,611, forward strand.
GTGTGTACACATGGAATTTTAGGCCAGCTTGGAATAAAAAATAGTTGCATTTTTGTCATGTTACTATGCATAGTCTGGTTTTCTATCCCCCTCTTCTCCAAACATGGTTAAAACCATTTACTGTGATGATCTGCTGTGAAAATTGAATGAAATAATGCATCAAAAACACTATGTAATGTGCCTTGCCCATGCAAATGTTGAGTAAATGTTTGCTGTTATCAAAACCATTCTATTATGTACCTTGTAAGATATCAGGGCCTGAAAGTGTCACAGGAGTTAAGACCCATAGCCAGGTTCCTAACTCACAGAGCATATATGCTAATACTGGGCTTGTATAGATAAAAAGATACAAACTTGTGACACCACTATTGTCCTGCATGCTAAAACTTCATTCTGATTTATTAAGCTCTAGGCACTTAAACCCTGCAGAATAAATTTCCCTGAATCACTTCAGTTATTCTCAATGAATTCCAAAATAGGGCAGAAGATGGATAACATTTGGAAGCTCTTTTTAATGTTAGAGTTCTTATTTTCTAGTATTCAAAATGAAGGCTATGACACAATTTTACAGTGACAAGAGAGATTTATACTGTAATAAAAGGAATTTTTCCAAATTAGTACATGCATTTATAAATGCCAAATAATATTTAGGGCATTCAGTTGTTGAAATATAAGCCAGACTGTAAAATGAAGTAATAGTTATTAGGTCAACTAAGAGGAAAAAACTCTGACTAAAAGCCTTTATATTTACAGAACTTAATTTCAGAGATCATGAAAAATGCTTTTAAAAAGTCTGGTAATTAATGTCACAGAACACCTAAAACACTAGACATCTGATACAAGTATATAGCCTGGCTTCCACTAAATTTAAACAGTGTAATTTCTTTAGAAAACATTTTATGGGGGCTAGGGAATTAGCTCAGTGGTTAGAACGCTTGTCTAGCAAGCTGAAAGCCCAGAGTTCAATCCTCAGCACGCACACACACACACGCACACACATTTTAAAAAAAAAAAAAAACATTTTATGCATATTGTGCCAATTCAGGTGGCATGTCAGCTTGACTGGTTTTAGGACCTGCCCAGGGAACTGGTAAAGCACACTTCTGGATGTGTTTGGGTGGGTTGTGAAGGTATGGCTTTGGGGTCTGTGTCTGATTCCCTCACCCCTTCCTCTCCAGCACTGCTCTGCTCTGCTTCCTGGCTGCCACTGACTAAGCAGCGTTGCTCCACCATGCCCTTCTGCCTTGGAGCCAGCTGACCATCGTCTGAATCCCCTGAAACCATGAGCCAAATCAGACCGCTCCTCCTTTACGTTGTAGGTGTCAGATACTGTGTCTCTGCACTATGAAAGTTGACTAATACATATGTAAAGAGGATTCATTGTAGAAAAGTTAGAGAATTAAACAACAGAATTAATACAATCACTCTCAGTCTTATAACTCAAGAACAATAACTCTGCATTATTTCTTTAAGTACGTAACCCACAAGGATATGTAATTAACTACAAGAGTCTTTTTTACACTGAACATTCTTAGCATTTTTACAAACATATGATAGGGATACACACTATTTTCCTTCATACAGATAGTTTAAAGAAAGCATTGTACCATTCTACTTGAAAAAGACAAGAAAAGGAAAAGAACCTTGTAATTTTCTTCTTTCAGTCTATAGCTTTTTTCTATGCAAGTAGCAAAGGTTTTGCTTTATAATCTCTCTTACTGGTTAACTTAATTTGAACTTTTTCCATATCAGTACAGAGCTACATCAAACATTTGTACAGTTAAGTGGTGGTGAGTACTTAGGTTGCTATCAGGTTTACAGGATTACAGACAGCTCTACCTTAAATCTTTGCACATTCATGTCTGTGTACTGTAGTGTATAGAATAACTTCAAGCTAATTGAGATAATGCACATATTTGTGCTGATATATTCTTCCCAGGGTGCAAGTTAATGACTTGACTCATAACATTACAAAACTGTTCATTCTTTAGAGCCATAATGATGTCATTCAACATAAATGTTTTCCCTCCACTAACATGCCATTTGCACCTATGTGTTTGTGATAAACTTTCATGTGACTTCTCCTAAAGCACCAATGTTGCATACAGAGAACAAGTAAGTGAACCATCTAGAAAAGAAAAAAAAAATTGAGGTCATAAAATTCCTCCAGAAGTTACTAGAAAATAACAGCCCTGCCAATGCCTGCTTCCGTTTCTGTATTGGAACACTGGGGCCAGCAGTGATGGTGCACACCTGTAATCCCAGCACTCAGGAGGCTGCGCAGGAGGATCACTTTGAGCTCAAGGCCAGTCTAGGCTACTTAGTGAATTTGGGGCCAGCCTGAACCACAGCAAGACTCTGTTTGCAAAAAAAATAAACCAAAACAGACAAAAAACAAGAGAGGTGGGTCACAGAGCCTTGAGGTGAGACCAGTGCTCATTCTTCCATGAACCCCAGCCTCCCAGTTCCTTTTTCTTTTCCTACCACTTGATGGGAGAAAGAGAATCATGCAGAAATTGGGGGTGCCTGGCAGAAGGGAATACGAATATCTCTTTCAATGGTTGCCCATCTACTTAGTCAGTAGATTAGCTGGTTGCCAGTGTTCCTCTGAGTCACAGATAAGAGAAGAACTGAAGAAAGGGACATATAGAAGTAACACCAGCAAAGCAGCCAGCACACCCAATGTGGAGAGGCAAGGATGACTGGCTCCCTGGGGTCAATCAGAAGCTTGACTGGAGCCATCCCATTTGTACAGAAGCCAAGCTGGTTACCCTTGCGGTCGAAGAGCCCTGCAGAAAGGATGAAAGGGATTGGAAAGGGTCCAGTTGGAGGCACAGTCCTTGCATCAGGGAGCTGAGATTTACACTCTACAAGCTAACATTTGGTCAGAGAAAGAAACACTATTGACCAACAGGCAAAAGACAATCTCAACCAGCAAGAGGAGGACAGCATCTGCACCCAGCTAAATACAGAGAAGTTCACTTTCCCTGTCCCCCAGAACCTCCAGACTCCAACTTCCAGAAGACAGGACTTGGTCTCAAATGAGGAAGAGACCATAGGAGAGAAATTTCCCATCTCTTCTTTTCACATGCTTTACCATGGGATCAGGCTGCAGTGGGGAAAGAGAAGATTTAAATTGTTTTTTAATTGGATTAATCTCTGAAAATTTATGAAAGTTGTACTTGGTGAAGGGCCAGGAAAGCAACAGTCAGGTTGATGTGGTTGATGGCAGCAACTGGAGATAAAACAGACCCTTTCAAATTTATACCCCATGGACTTGGGACAGTTCACTAATCTATTCCATCTTGCATACAGTTAAATGCTGTATCCACAGGGACATTAGAACCTGCTTTGACTCTTTCATTCATTCACCAGGTGTTTACTGAGCACCTTCCATACACTGGACAGAACTGTGAATAAACACAGCCCTAAGCTCTAGGAAGTTAAATTCCAGATGTGTGTGTAATTTTGGGGAACTTCCTTAACTATCTTGGGTTCAGATTTCTCAAACTTATCTTGGTATTCCTCTTCTAATTAACTTGTAAAAATCATGGACACAAAATATAATAAAATAGTCTGGACTTTCTTTACTATTCTTTTCTTTTTAGCTACAGAAACTTCAGATAACCAGAACTGGACAGAAACATAAGCACAAGGTACCTGGAAGTATTAGATATGAAGAAGTTACTCCAGATTCTTAAAACAGAGCAAGGCTGAGTGACTACAGAAGTCAGGAATAGTTCACCTTATTACCACTATTTCTCAGTAAAATGGGGAGGGGGATCCTCTAGGTACCTCATCCCCATTCCAAGGGAAAAAAAAACACTTATACTAATCACTTTAAGTTTTTGATCATGGTAGGTAATTTGCAAAATTATTGGTAAGATCTAGTACTTTGTAAGGTAAGAGGGATTCAGAAGAATTCTTAGTAAAGTTAGTCAGGGTAATTCAACACATTCAGCACTACTGCTAAATCAAACATACTACCAAGTCCCTGGGTTGCGTGTAGTGCACAATACCTTCTAGGTACTGGCCATGGGCTGCAGCTCAGCACAAGAGTAGAAAAAGAACCCAGAGTATGGCCCAAAGCCTGCCTTCTCTGGCAGCAGGGCAGCCCAGGAGACCTGAGCATTCAGGCTACAGGCCTCCTGGGCAGTCCCTGACGGGCGGGTTGTCCCCAAGTGTGTCTGACTTCAGATTGACATGCTCCTCTGTTTCCTTTCTAACTCAGCTCTCAGAGTCCTGTTCACTGCCAGGCACTGTGATTCTCTCTTCGCCAAGGCTTTGGGAGACTGAAAACACAGATCTCAGGAGGCCAAGGCAGTTGCCTTACTAATCCCCCACTTCTCCAGACTCCAAGGATGACTGCTTTGCAAAGGCTCTTTCAGTACCAGAGGCTATCCTGGCCATATCCGGACTTCTAAGAAGTCAGGCTACTCTGCAATGCCTGTGTGCCACACCACCCTGCTTTGGAGCCTGCTGATTATGCAAGGAAACCTCTACAAACTGTGAGCTAAATAAACCTTGCCCTCTTAAACTTTGGATGTTGGGTATTTTTTGTGTCAGCAATGGGAAAAGTAACTAAGACAGTATCTCTAAGAATTTTTTAAAACATTCACAATAATATATCTTTTCTTTAAAAAAATGATATGAATATCTTACTACATCAAATAAACAGTTAGTAGACAAATTTTCCCATGGTTTCATGAATTTTTCTTGGTTTGGTGATCAGTATACAAGCAAAGTCCCTATGTCTCTAATGTATAGACTTCCTCTTCCCTCATCTTCCCTCTGGGCTTTTTATTTGCTTGTTGAGGAAATGAGACCAATTGTTCCAGAATTTCATGCACTGTTGACTCTTACTGACTGTATCTCAGAATAACATTTAATGTACTTCTTATTTCCTGATTTCCCATAATATAGTGATAGAATTTAGAGACCTGACCAGATTCAGGCTTAATTTTTTCCAAAAGAAAATACTTCATAGATTTACATTAACTGCTTTCACTAGGAGGCATAAAATAACTGATTTCTCTCTCCCTCTCCCTCTCTCTTTCTCGCTCTCTTCTTACTCTTTTCCTCTTCCTCTTTCTCTCCTTTAAATTCTGAGGTCATTTTGTATTTTTAACTTTTTATTATTAAAATTTTCAAACACTACAAAAGAATTCAAGTCAAAGAAAAGCATGTAATAAATTCGCATGTATTATCCACCTTCTGGGTTCAACACATACCAACTCACTCACTACCCTCTCCCTTACTTTTTCAATGATCCCAGATAGCATGTTATTTCATCCTCCAAAATTTCAGTGTATCTCCAAAAGTCAAAGATTTTCAAAACGTTATAACATCTAAGAAATAAATAATTACTACAAGATCAGATGACTGAACAATATACATATATTCTCAATTATGTTATAATTTATTTGCATTTTATTCTAACTTGTAGCATTTGGTTATTGGTGAGGGTATTTGGCCTGATGCAGTCACCAGCTGTGAATTGTCTTCCAATACACTCTGCTTACTTTGTTTTTAAGCCAATGGGCTTACAATAAATAAATAAAGGTAGCTGTCTGGGGCACAAATATTTTCTTAGTCTAGTATTTGCCTACTAATAGGAGAGGGTCTTACCTCAAGATTCCTCACTACCCAATAAGCTTCAGGTTTTTAATTTAATTTGTGATTCCTAAGCTCAGAATGACTTCCTTCTTTCAAAGATAAAATGAATATTTAATCCTATTTCTCCCTAGTTTTGCTAAGTAATTCACATTGCTACTTAAACTCAGGTCTTACATACTTAGACAGCTATTTGTGATGTATAAAACCAGGATTTATGTCCATGACTCTAAGTTACTGCCACTGACAGAAAAGAGTGCTTTATAATGTGGCATATTTTAAATAATTTGAATCTTTTGTTGACTACCCATAAATATATTTTCACATGCTCCTAAAGAAAAATTCCATTCCTTTTAGAGAAAGGAGATCCTTGTCATCTTTTAAAACTCTCTAAATAATTAGAACATTAACTAGTTCAATGCAAGAATGAAAAGTTAGCATTAATTTAAATCATAATAAAATTGGTGCTTTTTTTCCTTTTAATGGCTTCTTCTTTAACAGTTACCAACACAATTTAAATAGACCCAGGCCCTTTTAAAGCAGCACATTTATTAAACCCAAGCTTGGTAACCTAGGAGACCCCAACTCTCCCTTCTACTAGAGCCTGTCACCTCAGAAAAGCAACTTCAATTTAATAGGTGACCAGTTTTCTAAGCCTAAATCAAATGAACAGCAGGAATAACAGAAGAAAAGTAAAATTCAAATGTCACCACAACCATAGTCCTGTTTTTTTTTTTTTAAGTTAATTCCCATGGTAGAAAAATAGGATTGTGACACAAACTCCCAAGAAAGGTTGAGATGTCAAAGTGAAAAAACATACAGCATATGAAAGGCCCTGGGTTCACGCTCCAGTGTGCACATACGCACGAACCAAGCAAATGATGAAACTGGTACTAACAAGTGTTGATTTTTTGAGTCATGTGTAAACATCAGTTAACACTATAGCAGATTTACTATTTGTACCATCCACAGAAACTTAGGGTAATGAGTACATCACATTTTAATATGTGGCCATCACACTTGTGTATTAAAAAAAAATTGGTAAAATAATCAAGTGAGGTTAAATACATGTTAATGTAATACACCATTATTAATAACAACATGCAAAATTTAGTGTGTATTAAATCAGTTTCCATTTGTCTTAGAAAATAACCCCAGACTACAACTTTTGGATTTCTGCCACTGTGCATGTGTCACTGCGGTAAGTCACACAGGTTTGGTCAAACACTAGTGCACAGGCTGCTGCAAATGTACTTCCTTAGATGTACTTAATGTTCAGATCAGTAAACTTTGAGACCATCCACCATCTTGTAGATGGGCTTTACACCTAGTCAGCTGAAGACCATTAAATGAGTGACATCCCCTCAAAAAGGAATCCTGCCTCCAAACTGCCTTCCAAGAGCTGCAAAAACAGCCCACTGAACTGCCCTGCTGATTTCAGATTTGCTGGCACAACTACTACATGAGCCAGTTCCTCAGGTTCAATCAGTCTCCTCTCACCTCCCCGCTCCTCTCCCTTCCTCCTCTTCCCCATTCTCTCACTCTCCTTTCCTCCCTCCTTCCTTTACTCTCTTCTTCTTCCCTTTCCTCCTCTATCTCTCTCCCTCCCTCCGTCTCCCATTTCCCTTCTCCTCCTTCCTCCTCCTTCTTTTCCCCCACTCCCCCATATATCCACCATTGGTGGATTCTCTGCAAAACTCAAACTAATACATACTATCATTGTCACGCTACTGCTGCTCCATAAGTGAGATTTAAGTTTATATTTATCAGTTTGTTACAGTATTACAAAACATGACTTCATAAACTTTCACTAAAATTGGGGAAGTTATTGATTAGTGAGGGGTACAATAATGAAATAACACAGGCTGAGTGGCTTTAACAACAGAAACTTACATTCCCGTGACTCTGGAAGCTTAAAGTCCAAGGTCAGTGTCTCCAAGTTGAACATTTCCGAGACCTCACTCCAATCCTTGGAGACGGCCACCTTCCCACTGTGTCCTCACATGCTCATCCCTGGTGTTTCTTTATGTGTTCAAATTTCCTTCTCTTATAAGGGCACTGGTCTGAGAGGATAAGGTCTCATCCTAAAGGGCTCGTGTTAATTTCATCACTTTTAAAAGGCCCCATCTCTAAACACAGTTACTTTCTGAAGTACTGGGGAGTAAGTCTTTAATATATGACTTTGGGGAAACGCAGCCACAGGTTGTTCAGAATTCAGATAGGACAGGGAGTATGTGGACATCAAGGGGAAACCAGAGACCTCAGAGAAAGTGGCAAGGAAATGGGGTGGGGACAAGAAATGGGTAAGGAGAAAATTTGGGACAGCAGGTCTGTGTCCCTTCTTTCTCAGTCATACTTCTGGTTTTTCTTTTTGCTTTGTTTCTTTTTTTTTCTTGGTACCGGAGATCGAACTCATGACCTCATACTTGCAAGGCAGGCACTTATGCCGCTGAGCTAAATCCCCCCATCCCTTCTTTCTCAGTGAATCCCACATTGTCTGAAATCCCTCCTCTTTGGTCAGTGTGCAGCAAGAAATGCCAGAATCTTACATGTGAAAAGCACATGTACATTTCCAAAGACCTTGTACCTTCATAGCCCTGTGAGTATCATAGAAGGGCTATTACTTTTATTTGACAGATAGAAAAGTCTGGAACAGAGCCATTAAAATAATTTTCAGAGTCTGGAAGCAATTGAGCATTTTAACAGTGCTCTACATAAATGATAACTATGTTTTTCACCCCATCCCCCTTAAGTTTCTGGTTTAAAGTATTTGATATATAGGAATTTTTAAAATTTTGTGTCCATAGTTTTTGCAGCACTTCTTTTGGCTTCATACTCCTAAGAGTCTGTAGTTTGGTTTGCTGTAAAGATTTGTCACTTTGGAACAAGCTCAGAGAGAAAAGTGATAAATAAATGAACATTTATTGAAGAAAATGCCCATGATAGGATGGGGAAGATAAGAAAAACCCTTATTCCTGACTTGAAGCCAGCTCTGTATCCTTTGGGGTGATTTTCCAGGGGTTTTTTTTGTTTTTGTTTTTGTTTTTGTTTTTTGCCTTTATATTGACAAGGAATATTGAGCAAGTACAACTTTTTCTATAATCATTTGAATCATTTGCATCAGTTTTTTAATATTTCAAAGAAAAATGTAATTGATGGACTTTTGGTAATGGGGCAAGGTGAGGTAAGGGGAACATTGCTCTTGTCATTAATAAAATCCAGTCAGGGCACTAGAAGAAGGAAGGTCCGTCCCGGCTTTGTCCGTTGCCACTTCTACCAAAGCGCACAGCCCAGACAGTCCATCAGACCCTTCAGCCTGGTTTACAGATGAAAACCCAGGCTCCAATTCAAAGGTGGAAGGTGATACCTGACCTGGGACAGAGTTCACAGTGTTGTATTCCAGGCCCTCGTTAAGGTCTTGGTGTCTGGGCCGGTAGAGGTCACCACGGTAGCGTGAGTGACAGCAGTGGAGGGCATTCTGGGAGCCCCTCTTACCATCAATGCACACATGCATACATAAATGAAATTAAAGATGTAATTAAAAACCTATCAACAAAGAAAAGCCCAGGCCCTGATGGATTCACTGCTGAATTCTACAAAAAATTTAGTGAAGAACTAACACCACTACTTCTCAAAGTCTTTAATGAAATTGAAAGGGAAGCAATACTTCCAAATTCATTTTTGGAAGCAAGCATTACTCTGATCCCAAAAGCAGAGAAAGATCCAACTAAGAAAGTGAATTACACGGCGGGTTACATTTCATACAACCAGCACAGCAGGTGTTTTGCTCCTAGGTAGTTCTCCAGAACTACTACGTATCCACAGGCAGAGTTTCTTTCCTCTCTCCTTGCATTTGCCACATTCTCAACTAATGAAGGATGGGAGTACTGATACTATGTGTCTTCCAAGTCAGGGCCACAAATGATGGTGAGGTTTCTGTCTGGCTCTATTTGAGATGTAAGCTTTGAAACCCAGATATCATGGCTGTGAGAAAACTTAGGTCACATGGAGGGACAAGCGTCCCGGTCAAAAGCCTCAGCTAAGGTCAGCATCACCAAACACTGATCGAATGAGCCACCAGGTAACTCCAGCCCCCCAGCCTTCAATTCCAGGGTCACATCATGGATCAGACGTTATTTGCCCCCAGCAAACCCTGTGCAGAGACTCTGTAAATGTAACAAATGTCCTGTGCTGTGAAATGGAACCTACTTAACACCAAGAGGCAGAAAGATTTTTTTAAAAAGAATGTTTTCGTTAGTGCTAGGGATCAAATACAGGGACTTCTCATACACACTAGGCAGGAATTCTACCACATCCCCAGTCCTAATTTTGATTTTGTACAATTTTGGCCTTGGATCTATGTCACAGTGCACAGGAGAAAGAAGTGCAGGCGTTTAAATGCCACCTTCCCCGAGCTAGGTATTATAAGGAATGTCACCAATCTTCGATTTCTCCTTGAGGTTAAGTGTGATTTCCATTTTAATGGTGAGAAAGTGGAGCCACAGAAAGCTTCAGTAACTTATCTAAGATCACCCAGAAAGAAGTAGATTCAAAATATGATAGTCTGACTCCAAAACTTACAATCTTTTTTATTCTCCAAATGCATCCCAAATGGGGAGCCTTGGCCTCGGGCTTGAGAATTGGGAGTAGAGCAGGTGCCTCAGTTTGGTGGGAATGAGAAACATGTATGGCTCCCTATAAGCACCAGGCCATGTGAGCAATATGCCACATATGGTTTTCAAGCACAGTGAATTCCATAATAAGTCTAATTCTAATTAACTTAACACACTACTGATCTTCATCATTAGCTGTCTTCTACGTGGTAATAGGCTGATAAAAATTAAATGTCTAAGAACTTTCTATAGAACAGGGTTTCCATGCTTAAAAATGTTAGGAACCACCAGTTGCACAACTTACTGTGTGTAATTAACATTCATGGCTGGTGAGCAGAACAACAGTGCTACCACAGGAAAATACAAGGTTTGCAAATGACCAACATTCTATCTGCACTCCCTAAATAAACAGGGCTACCAACTTTATCCCCACAGTGGGCTTAGCCAATTCATTGATTTGCTACTTGTGCTGGCCACGAAAGGCTGGCCAGCTGTTTTGGGCTAACATGATTTACTGTCCCTTGCCTTCCCACCTTCCACACTGCAGCTGTGACAGTAAGGCAAACAGAGGGGAATGAGATCTGCTCTGACCTCACCTGGCCTGGCTTTTGTCCTTGAGGATGTCCTACTGAACAAAAGTTCTGCCTGTCTCCCCAAAGAAGATTAAGGCTGGGATTGGAAAGAGGTGGTGGTGATAGATTTAGGAACAAGTTTATTACCCTGCAGGAACATGGCCCTTCCTGAGAAAGGGAAGCCTGCCCCATTCAGATCTGAAGGAAAGAATGCCAGTACTTAATGCTCTTTAGAAAAGCTTCCTGCACAAAAGGCAGACTACTTCTGCAGAAGCCTTTGCCCTCACATTCAGGGGGAAAGCTGAGCAAAAATCACAGCACGGGCCCCAGTCTGCCAAAAACAGCCCGGTGTGGGATGGGAAGCATCATACTCACTTCTCCCGTGGCTTTTTCTTCAGCTGCAGACCAGTAAGAAGGTCTTGTTCAGTGACTGCAAGTCCTACCTTGTGACCTCCCTACCCCACTACTCTCTTACTGTGTATGTAAGTACTTAAATTACTGCATTCCACAAGAATTTTTTCTTCCCCAAATGGAGGGATGAGGAGGGGCATTCCAATATCTAATGAAGTCAGTTTGAGTCAAACAACTAAGAAATTCCAACTCATAAAACCACATTTTATTAAAAGCATCTAGATTTTTTTCCTAGGCACTTACGTTCCAAAGCCCGGCGAGTCTACATGTAAGCTCTTAAGCTATAGTTAAACAGAGAAAGAAGAAAAGAAGATGGGTGCTTTTTGAAATCTTGATTCTTATTATCATAAGAAGATAAGTGCTTTTTGAAATCTCGATTCTTATTATTAACTTTAGGTATGTGAATAATTCAAAGACCTTCTTTGTGGTGACTTTAAAATAAACACAGTCTTAAACCACCATTAAGCTCTATTTAATTCATACTTGAAGTAAATTTATGTCTTTTATTAAGAGCACAACTAGAATCCACTATACACATACAGGCATGCACACACATACCCATATACCACAATGCTGAATTTATAAAAATGAGAGATATGCACATTGACCACCAGCAGTCAGAAACATTGACCAGAGAGAATAAGGATTTCACTCATAACAAAAAATATACAGCTAGTCACAGGATGATGGCGAGACAGGCTACAGTGACAGGAGTCCCCAAATGTCTACTTTAGGATGAGTCAATCTCCCAGCCATGGTGGAAGTTGGGAGAAGAGAAGAAAACAATTCCCACTGAGGGACATCCGGCCTAACTAGATTCTTTCTTTCCTCTTAAAGAAGGTCCTAGAAATGAGGAGAAGGGCCTGGAAATGCAGAAGTGGCAGAGAAGAGATTTTAAGAAATTAATCCAAAATTCACAACTAGCTAGCCTTATGCCAAAGGCTACTCAGTATCCTAACTTTCTCCAGTGTAATTCCTGGATGAAGACAGAATGGCAGACTCTGGCAGGAGGCGCAGGGCAATGGCTTGGGGAACTAGTCACAGCTGGGGAGCCTCAGATTGACTTGGATGATCACATTTAAATTCCTGCATATCTCATAAAATGTCCGCATACGGATCTACCTACCCTGTTGTTTTAAAACTTACACCTTCCTGTAATACAGTATAGAAGGTGGCCTAATTGCCTTGTCTTTTGCTACTAACAGCTCCAGATGTCTGTTATCAGGATTTCCAAGGTCAGAGCTCTTCACAGACTTCAAATTCCTTGAGGACAGGAAATATGGTTGTTTTCCTTGAATTGCACTGTCAAGGGCTGCACACAAATACATAAATTCCTGCCAGGAAATTCTTGTTTTTTAAAAGTCTTCTTTCAAGTTTCTGATTTTGCAAGAATTCTGGGAAGAAAGATGATAGCACCCTCAATTTATAATTGAGGTAACTGTGATTCATTCATTCATCAAAGATTTCCTGAGGAGTTCTTTCCACCCTGGCTTGCATCTAGATGTCCTCACAAAGCCTTATGCATTGCAGGTGAGGCTTTTTAGAGCCGGCTAGGATCTAGGGTATGTGAATACGGGTTAAGAGTATGTGATAACTAAATTAGTCTACTGATTGGTGTAGCATTGTTCTGGGTGTGGATAATTGGAAAGCCTACCCTGGGTGCGGGTGGCACAAATCAATAGGCTTGTAGCCTGAATGCAGTAAAAGGGAAAGGAGACTCAAAGCTGCTGCTTCACTTTTTCCGGCCTGCCTGCTATGGACTGTTTCTTCTCTGCCATGCCCTCTGCCATGCCTTGGCATCACACTATGGAGTGAAACCTCTACAAACTCGAGGCTAAAATAAACTTCTCTGCCTTTAACTTGTGGATGTTGGGTACTTTATTCCAGCAACAAGAAAGAAACTTAAAAGAAACACAGTGAACCACCCAAAGCCTATTTCTCACTGAGGTGCTGCCCTAGGCAGAAGACAGGCCCTAAACAAACAAGTCATAAACAGTTAATGTGCCAAGGTAAGTAGTATTTAAATACTTAAAACGAGAGGACAGGAAGCAAGAAGACAGATTTTATATTAAGGGGTATTGGGAAAGGTCTCTTTAGGTGACAACTGAGCAGAGACCTATAGAGAGATTTTGGGGGCAGGAAACAGGGCACAAAAGACCCCAAGACTCATGTGAGCTGGGTAAGGTGAAAGAGCAGCAAAGGAGTTCTGGGTAGTGTTAACAAGACAGATGAAATCAGAGGGCCCAGCCTGTGGGATTTGTCACTTGGTAAGGACTCTGCTTCTTTAAAGTGACCAACAGAATCCCTCTGGCTGCTGGGCAGAATTGACTAAAAGCAGGGGACAGAAGTGAGCGTAGAAGCAAGGAAGTCAATGAAGAAGTCACAGCAAGAGTCTTGGTGAGACCTGTGTGCTGCTTGGATCATGGTGCTAGCACTGTGGACAACATGAGATCACCAGTTTGTGGAATATTTTGAAGAAGAAACTATTATATTTTGTTTATATAATGCAGAGATTAGGGCTTTTGAATTAAATAGGCCTGGAGTCAAATCTCACCTCTCCTACTAAAAGCTGAGGGATCTTAGGAAAATAAGTGTTTAAATTTCTCTAGTCTCAGTTTCCTCCTCTATATGATGAAGATAATGCTGCCTATACTACAAATAGAATTATCACACAGAAGCATCCATTAATAAAATCCAGGTGCTACTATGTTTTCTTCTTGTTGCTGTTCTCTTTTATCTTTTGCTAACCTAAATACCCTTACCCAAAAACAAAACAAATACTCCTATTAGGGAAGTATCAGGAGAATTTTCATGTGCTCCTAAAGTCCCTTGATGGTTGATTTTCATTACACTTTTCTCCAGTCAGCATAGCTGTTGTTTTCCAGGTTGGGTACTGCAGTTCTAATCTTAATAGAATCAGCAAACCAACATCTACGTTCCTTATCAGAGAGGTGGGCAGAAACAGTAAATGAAAAACAGAATCCTGGGGCTATGAATTTTTGAGAATGTAAGAAAGTATCTGGACACAGTATAGTCCATTTCAAATCCTCCTAGTTTTGTAGTCAACAAAATGGTTAATTATTATTATATGCAATTGGATTTTAAAGCTGAAAGTTCTTTGCCTATTCAATAACTAGTTAGGTCAATATTTTTTACTTATGTTAACATATGTTCAAAATCATCTGACCTTGAGTCTAGCAAGGAATAAAACCACTCAACCTTGAAAATCAAACAGAAAATCAGTCTTCTGTCTTTTTGGCTAGCATGCCCAGTAGGAGGTACATATAATCAATTTTGGTTTCTTCTACTTCCCATCCTAGACAACTCAATGCCACATTTGCATGGTTTCTGTTATGACTGTGATGAGAAGTGTCTCCCAAAAGGCTCATGAGTCTAGAGGTGGGGCTTCTGGAAGGTGATTAGACCATGAGGCCAATATATTCATGAGTGATGAACTCACTGTTCAATGTGCTATTAAGAAGCAGATCACTAGAGGTATGTCTTTGAAGGGTGTATCTTGTACCCCACCCCTTCTTTTCTCTAACTCTCTCTGGCTCTTCCTGTTCTCTCTGCTTTCTGTCTATCATGAGGTGAGTGGTTTTACTGCCACTCTTTCCTTCCATGTTTCTGCCATGGAGCCAGCTGACCATTGACTGAACCAAAACAAACCTTTTTCATTCAAGTTGTACATGTCAGGCATTTGAACACAGCGATGAAAAGCTGGTCAATACAGTTTCCTCTCTAAACACTTGAAATTATTTTGAAATCTCACTTCTGTTTAGAATAAATTTTGAAGACTATTCTCAGAACAATGGCATCTAGTAAGAATGCTATAGCCCAGGTGTCCTAAATGACATTTATTTCTCACAGTTCTGGAAGCTGAGTCATCCAAGATTCAGGGCTGGAAGAAAGCTCAACTCCCAGATCATAGAAGGCCAGCTTCCCACTGTGTCCTCACATGGCAAAAAGGATGGACAGCTCTCCGTGTCCTCTTTTAAAAGGACAGTGTATGAGGACCCCATTCTCACAACCTAATCATCTCCACGAGTCTCTAATACCAAATACGATCAAATGGAGGATTAGATTCAACATATGAATTCTGGGGGACACAAACATTCAGTACATGACACTTCATGTCATCTCTCAACACCATGGCTTGATTACACTGTCAAAAGTAGCTTAAAGGAGGCAGGGGCACAAGCTCTTTTATCTGAGTACATTGCATCCCAAATGAAAGATGAAATTTTATTGTTAGGGAAGACAGGAAGACTGGATACTGCATAGTCTATGACTAATCTCTTCCACTGGGAAAGAAGCTGATGCTAGAATGCTACCACCTGGGGCTGTACTTGCTTATCATGTAAGGCCCCTAGGGTCCAACCCCAGCAAACACACAGAGAATCCTATCACCTTCAAGTGCTGATCAGAAGTCATTTGGCCCAGAATTTCCCAAGTTTACTTGCTGACAAGGTTCACCTGTCAGCAGGGGTCGGGGTGGTGAATGTGTGAGAGGGGAGATCCTCCAGGGACACCAGACCTACTGAGCCAGAATCACCAGAGAAAGGATCTTGGAATTTCTCTTCTTAACAAGTACTTTAGATTCTCACCATCAAAAGCAACACAAGTCAAATATTCTATCCACTTTGTGATAGTCCTCCTTAGCAAACTGCTGAGCCTTCAGATCCAGAAGGCAGTCCACCTCTTCACAGAAAGAGGCGTCAAAGTTCTCCCTTCAACCCTGTATCAAGAACTGCTTAGTCTCTGATGGGCACTGTCCATCTGAAAGATTCTATACCACAGCAAGAGACCAAGTGAGGCTCATGATAAAGGAATTATGAAAGTAATTATCAATCAGGTGACCAAGTGCTGTAACCAACCAGCTCTATTATATGGACAAATACCAAAGAAATTAGATAAAATCTTTCTGCATAGAAAGCTTTAGGATAAGTGTTCTCTTTGCAATCTTACTTTAACAACTAGGGTAAAGTTTTGACAAGCACCAGGGGTGGGTATGTAGGCCACATCTCTAGGTCTTCTTAGTCCCACTCAACCATTAGAGAGTCCTGTTAACAATGTCTGCAGTTGGTTGACTGCCTAATTTACCTTGTGGGTGCTTGGGTTTCTCTTTCAGAATAAAAGCCACTGACTGGCACTGTATACTTCATAACCTTTAGAAATAGACTGGTACTGCTTTGTACTCAATGATTTCCTATCCATTACAGTTGTTTTTTCCTCCAAACAAATGTACTGAGGTCAATAATTACTTGTGCTCCATTGCCCTTCCAGGTAGAACCGAGGCTGATCCATGGATGAACTTGTTGGGAGAGTGAACTCTAGGACTGATGGAAGGTTCTGATTTTATTCGTTACCTATCACAAGTGGATACTCAGGAAATGTAGTGAGGAGCTTATATAGCGATAAGCTTAAACCAGCTTCTCTCTTTATGATCTTTTGCACTGAGCAAATGATTCCTACTTATGTCTTGAGTGAGGAATTACATCCCCAGAATGTAATGAATAAAAAGAATGAAATAAACATATTGAAGGGCATTTCCTACTTGCACTGAAGGAATGAATTATGTCCTCCATAAACAATATGCTGAAATTGTAGACCCCCTCCTTACTACTTCAGAATATAATCTTCTTTTGGCAGAGAGACTTTATAGTTGTATTCATGTTAAAATAAGGTAATTAGGGCACCACAATCCAACATGTCTAATGTTCTTATAGAAAGGGGAAATCTGAACACAGAGACACATATATAGGGAGCGAAGATGCCCATGTGAAGATGAAAGATTGGAATAATGTGTCTACAAACCAGGATTACCAGCAAACTATCAGAAAGTAGGAAGACAGAAGGAAAGATCCTTCCCACACAAGTTTCACAGGGAGCATGGTCCAGCTCACACCTTCATTTCAGACTTCTAACTTTTGAACTGGGAGACAATGCATTTTGGTTGTTCTGAGGCACGAACGCACAGTACTTCATGATGGTGGCCCTCACAACTGAATGCAACTGATTCACAAGGAAAGTGGAGGCCACATTTCCTCATCAAGGTCAAAGTCAGTATTTTTGGACGAAGACTAAAGCTATTTGCATGCGTAACATCAGATAAAGAACAAAGAAACTGCAAAAGATCATCTGAAATCACATTTGTTTGCGCCACGAAGGGCTGTCTCATTTGTCAGTGAGGGTGGGGATGGGAAATCCATTCTGATGCCCTTCAGGTCAGTAATCTCCACAATTCTGCACTCCTACCAGAGATGGCAGCTCCTCATCCTAGATCAAGAGTTCTAAACATGTTCTTCTGCCAAGGACATTCTCTCCAATCTCCCAAGGAAGCTTTGTTTTGTTTTGTTTTGTTTTGTTTTGGTAGGGTTTGCTTTGGTTGTGTGCTACTGGGAACTGGGAATTGAAGGCAGGACCTTCACACTGAGCTACACCCCTAGCTTTTATATATATGTAATTTAAAAAAAGATTTTATTCATTTATGTCACTTTGAGACAGGGTCTCTTCGTGTCTTTAAATTGTGCACACTGGGCTCAATCTTGGGATCCTCTTGCCTCAGTTTTCCAGAATGCTGGGATTACAGGGATGTGCAAAGATGTCCAATGAGCCTTAAAAATACTCAGTCCAAAAATACACAGAAAACTTTGATTCAGTTGCATGGGAAGAAGGTAAGGAGCAGAAATAACTTTTTAAAAAAAGTTCCCTAGATGATGTTAATGTGCAGCAGAGGTAAGAGCACATGATATTATATAGGTAAAGTTTCTGCAAACATAAGACTGAGAAAAACTCTTCAAAACTCCAAAATCTTGGAGAAATTAGAAATTCGAAGCAAAATTGACACTCAGTAGCCACAGACTTTGAAAGATGACTTTAGAAACTAAATTTCTGAAAAAGTACTTATCATTATTTTATTGGCAATGTTTTAACTAAATGGCTCCATATAACATCTAATTTTATCTGCAGCATAATAGGTCTCTTATAGAAAATCATCCATACAACAGTTTCAATAGAAAGTAAAACTGAACGCGGCGCAAGGCCGGCCTGAGCTACATAGTGCGACCCTGCCTCAAAAAAACCAGGGCCGGGAGTTTGGCTTAGTGGCTTAAGCGCCTGCCCTGGCAGGCGCGAGGCTGTGAGTTCAATCCCCGGTGCCGCAAAAAAAAAAAAAAAAAAAAAAAAAAAAAGAAAGTAAAACTGTACCACAATTTAAAAAAGAAAAAAAGCAAACACTACTGACATCATCACCATTGCAACTTAGCAAAACATCCAAGTATCTAAATCCAAAGAGATCTGCAACCTATGAAATATGCTCTACATAAATTTAAGGGAAAGGAAGACTTTTTTTCTGCCCTGTTTAACAGCTGACATAATTATGTTGTTAAAACTCTGTAGACTTCTTAAAAACATTTAAGTTTCTTCATGCATAGCACTTGTATTACTTCAAAACCAATTACTTTGGAACCAAAAAAAGAAAAATGTGGTCCCACAGACTAAATTATATCCTGAATTATATAAAGAAGAAAGCTGCTAAGCTTTTGTACTTCCTCATTTCTTGACAGGCCAACTTTTTCTTGCTGTACTTCAGAAACAAAGCAAACACAATTAACACAGAAAAACATAAAGGAGTTTTTATTTCTGTTTCCCCTTCCTCTATATCAACCTCTTTTTGCCATTTTTTCAAAATTTTTGTTTCCCCTTTGGCAAGCAGTTAGGGTTTTGCTCAGTAGCAGAGTATGTCTCTAGATCTACAAGTCTTGGGGATCATTTCCCAGCACTAAAAGAAAAGAGAGAGGGGAGAAAAGAGAGACAGAGACAGAGAGAAAGGAAAGAGACATGAATAACACGGAAGGCACATGCCTGGAAGCCCACTGCTAAGACAGGCTGAGGCAAAAAACAAAACAAAACAAAACACACGTTCAAGACCTTGTCTCAAAATAAATTACATTAAATGGGCTGGGTTGTAGCTCAATGATAGGATGCCCTGGTCCAAACCCTAGTACTTCAAGGAAAAACACAAAACAAATAAAACCCTGGAGAGAAGGTCAGAGACATGGAGATTTCCTGTCTATGGCTCTGCTTTATGCTGAAGGAAATGTGAGAAAAGACCTGCATATTCCACAGGAAGGTTATTATAATCACGACTTACAGTAGGATAAGATGCTTTCCTCCTTGTTCTTAATTACTAATGATTACAAGAAGTCATAAAATAGAGAAGTTACAGTTTGACTCTGTACTAGAGGAGATCTGAACACACTGCAATTAAGCTGTGTATTTTTCTTCCAGATGCCTGCATGGCTTTGCACAATTCCAGTAAAAATAAATACAACACTTCTGCACTCTCTTACGGAAGCAATTACGATTGCACACAAAGATGGACACGAGCTGAGCGGGTTGGAAAGAGATTTGGACAGGAAATACAGAATTGCAAAGCTTAATGAGACTTTGGAGAGCATCTTATTTTACCCCTGTGGAAACTCAGCAAGGCAAAGTGACATGCAGGCGTCACACACGAGTGATTGGCAAAGCTAAGGTCAGTAAATACAGACCGCTGTTCTGTCCACAGCATCAGATGCCAAGTTCTGATGTGATCAAAAAAGTAAGACAATAAAATATAGAGTTGATCTCTGCCTCTCTGACTTCATGTTTTACATATTTACCATCTCTTAAAATGCTGTAATTGAGGTAGGGTGGAGGGTGAGAGACGGAGGTTTTACAGGACTTGACTGAGGTCCTAACTCTTGTTAAGGAAGACGAAAAACCTTCTGGAGTGATAAAAGGCTGACTTCTCATGAAACACAACCTACAGTACAAAGTTCAAGGTTAAAGAGCCACATGCGTGGCATACACAGAAGGGTCGGATGCACTACTTCTGTGCCCATCAATGGATCAGACAGCCTGGCATTTCAAGCAGAGAAAAACACACCTAGCATAATTAAAGGAGCGACAGAGTAAACTACACAGATCAGAAATTTAACAATATCTTTATGCCACAGCAAAAACCAATAACAGGTCCAAGACCAATGCAATGAAGAACTGATATGAAAATTCCTTCCACAAATCTGGAACTCCACAGTTCAGGTAGCGCCTTTAAAATGTCAATGACAATGGGTACATAACTCAGTGGTAGGGACCTTAGTGTGCAAGGCATTGGGTTCAATCCCTAGAACACCTCCAAAAAATAAATTATTTTAAGTGTGCCTAAACACCAGCCCCAAATTCATCACTCAGTCTAGATATTTTGAGTAAGGACCCTCCAAGTAGGAAAGAAAAGATAAATACAGGCATAAAATAATCTTCAAGTGATATCTTCTTTACCTTATAAAAAATACTCACTGTGCTTAAATGAGCAACTTTTATAATGGAAAGGCATTCACATTCCACAGGTCATATAAAGCCAAGGCTGTTAACGTAGGTGATTTAACATTTCAAGGAAAACTGAATTATGGAAAGGTCAAGTCCCTTTTTAAAAGTATATTACGAAGTATTATCAAAATAAGCAAGTGGTTATAAATCTGAGTTCCAAGATGGGCAACTTCCTTATATGGACAGAGGAAAATACTGGGGCAAAACAATTAGCAGCACTTAACAGGAAAAATAGAGAAATATATAAAGGACAAAACCACATGTATTTTGTCAAATTTTGTTGAGATGTTCCATATGGAAACTGGTGGTATTGAGCCAGCAGTTTCACAGAGCAGACAGAAAATGGTAGATCACTTATTCAATACAGAGAAAAGGAAAATGGCTATATGCAAGTGGACTGGTGGTTTCAAAGAGAAGTATGAAAACTCACACTTCATTGTGCTAATGTAAAGAGCTAATGCTATGTGACCAGTATCATTTCACTTTCAAGTTTTGCTTTTGCAATTTTTTTGTTTTCTCTTTGGGATCTAACACAGCACTGTTGAAGAGAAAATATAACGTAAGTCATGGTTTATATTTTGTGATAATCAATTTTAAAAAGTATAAAGAAACTGCTGAAACAATTTTAATAACATTTTCTATAACCCACCAAAGTATCATTTCAGCAAGAAATTAACAAGAAAACTATTAGCAAGATATTGTACATATTTTATGCCAAGTTTTTACTGTATACTTTCAGTACATCACAACTTTGTCACATGTGTACAGAAATACTTGACTGCTATTTAGAATTCATGAGCTGCAAGTACTTACCACTACAGTAGTGATGTGGCTCATGACTAGAGCAGTGGACAGAATACAGCAACATATATCTGCTCCACTCTCACAAGAACAAATTCTCATTCTAGCTGCCCATGAGCTAGAGAAGTCACACAATAAAGCTGAAGTCATCCCAGAAAAAGATAAAAATAATAATTCATTCATTATAAAAATCCTTATGGAATTCAATTTATGGACATTGAAGAAATGCTATTAAAAAAAAATACAGATCTAAGAGCTGGGCTCAGAGGTAAAACACTTGCCTAGTATACGCAAAACCTAGGATTCAATCCTCGGTATAGTGAAAACCAAACAACAACAACAAACAGATATGAAGTATGGGTCTACAACTGGGGATTTAGAAAGTATAAAGAAACAAATAATCTTTTGCATTTCTAAGTTAATCCTCACAATTTCCTTAGGAGGGAAGTAATTTTCTATAATTCCCATTTATAAGGAAGCAGAGGCTCAGAGAAGTTAAGAGATAGTAAGTGAAGTGAACAGAATTTGAGTTTAACCAACTAAACTGTTAGGTAACCCATCTGATTCTGTACACAAAACAATGCCCAGCTATTCAAGTATGTAGTTATTCTTTATTCCTTGATGCAATTCAGAAAAAACAACCAGGACAAAGTATACTGGTGGAAGTGTTCACCTGTATGGCTATTCATTTAAACCTCTCCTTGATGAAAGTAACATCACTGACCAGTTCTTCACTTGCCAAACTTCCCTTATTGGGAAGGAACCTCTTGGGGGTGGATCCTAGCAAGCAGTAGTTTTAAAAGCTCTCTTAGTAGGTACTATATCGTGAGCAATAGCAAATTACTGAGCCAGATTAGACTTGAAACTTCATCACAGCAGAATTATGAAAGAAGGGAGGGGAGGGCGAACACAGATTAGTGGGCCCTACTTTCAAAGTTTCTCTAGGTAGATCTTAGGTAAAGCCCAAGAATTTCCCTTTCTAATAAGTTCCCCAGCTGAGGTTATACTTACAACCCAAGCATCACACTTGGAGAACCACGGAACTGACTAGGAGAAAGATGGATGCACTTAGCTAAATAAAGAAAAGAACTACTGCAAATTCATAAGGAAACAGGTTCATTAGTGCAATTTACTAGAATTGCATCTGCAAAGGCAGAAGGTGGTAGCTGACTGAGTCTGAGGAAGTGTGCTGGATGCCTTAGGCTGCAGCATTCTCCTTTTGAATTAAAAACTGAGAAACTTAGACCCAAGCCCCACAGGGTTGATTTCCCATGAAGCCACTGAATCTTAAATCTCGTTCCAAAGTCTAGCAATGTGTTTGTGAATGATTAATATATATATGAATAATACATATATCATATATATGATATATACAATTTGAAATTTTTCATATATATGTAAAATTTGAAAGTAAAAATAGATATGTGAAAAAGATTTTTTTAGAAAAAGGACTCCCATATACTTCTTTATAAACCTTGAGCTTCATAAAACTTGGATCTGCTCATGGAGACCTCTTATTCTTCTTTATGTTTGAGACTTCTTTTTAGGAAGAAAAACATTAAAAAATTTTAAGCATCATAAATACGCAGATTATGTTTAGAATTTGCTTTTACCTCTTAATAATAACATGGGAAGCAGTTTTAATAGATTTCTGCAACATTTTAAGTGGCTATGGAATGTACCCAAAATATACTCAACCAATATTTTTACTTACATAATTGGTTTCTAATGTTTTATATATTTAAACGTATACCACAGTGAATATCCTTGAACTGAAATAGTTACGCACATCCTTGCTCATTATCTTCTAAAAAGTTTGTGCCACATGCAGTTGTTTTACATTTGTTTTCCTTATTATGTAATATATCATTTTATAATTTCAATTTTCCTCCACTTAATTTGTCACATGCATTTTCCAAGTTGCTGCATAATTTTTGAACTTAACATTTTTAATGACTATAGAACATTCTTCTATGAATATAACAGCCTAGGTTACTCTCAATTTTTCATTAATATAAATAAGATGGCAATAAACTCTACCCTTCTTTACATTATTTCATTAATACAGCTTTCTTTAAGTATGTCAAGGACTATGACAGTGCCAGCCAGGCAGGCATGGTGGCACATGCCTGTATTTCCAACACTCAGGCGGCTGAGGCAGGAGGATCACAGGAAGTTTGTGGCTAGCCTGGGCTACATAATGAGTTCAAGGCCAGTATGAACTACGCAGGGAGACCCTGTCTCAAAAAATGAAAAAAGAAAAAGAATTGTGACAATGTCCATCCTAGAAGTGCTGCGTGCTGCTTATAAGACAGGTTTGTGGAAAAGTGTAACCATGGTTCTCGAAGGGTTTGATGTATCAGAGCCTCAAAGAGAGGGAACATTTATCATGTTCAACCACAAAAACCTGTCTGTCTTGAAGGCTTAGTGGACCATTCTGGAAAATCTCTTTCCCAATAGGAGCAAGCTATCCTGAATCTTTCTGACAAACTGTGACTAAATGACTCCCAAATGTGTAAGAACTGAATAATAATGATAACAGTATTCTTTCAGTGAAGTTGAAAACAGCCTCATCAAAACCAGGGCCTAAGTATTGTTTTGTTTCATTTTGTTTTTGGTAATGAATGGCAGTATCCTCAATCAATGAGTCAAGCTCTCTTACCACCAATGAGACACAGATGCCAGACAATAAACTGGGTCTAAATTTAGATAATTTCCTACACAAGGAACACTGCCTGGTTAATTAGCTTATTACAAGGTCTAAGTTCAAAACTGCAGTCTCTGTGGTATGGTTCTTTAACCACTTGCACTAATGAACTACAGGTACAGATATTTTCAGTGTAGGTACAAAACAAGTACATTGGCCTTTCATATCTGGGGGTTCCCCACACAAAAATTCAATCAACAGGAAATTGAAAACACTCAGGGGAAAAAAAAGTGTCTATACTGAATACATATAAACTTTTTTCCCGTTATTATTTTTACAACAGTATAGTAAAACTACTTAACAGCATTCACATTACATAAGTAGATTAAAGTATAAAAGAGGATATACACAGGTATATGCAAAGACTGTACCATTTTGTATGAGGAATCTGAGCATCCCAAATTTTGGTATCCATGGGGGTCCTGGAACCAATCTCCCATGGATAGCGCAGGGCAGCTGTACATGGCTGGATGGTAAATAACAAGTCAGGCCTCCAAGGATGCTCACTATGTTACACAGCTCATTCAAACATGGCCAAGAAGATACTGAAATAATCCTTAATAAGGAAACACAACCAAAAAATACCACTGATCTGTTGTTTCTGTCCACAAGAGGAGAGTGGTAACTACAGATGAGAAAGGGTTTATGAGGATCAGGTGATGGCGAGGAGCAATCAGTATTTTCATTTTACATCTCGTGTTTTTCATTCATCCAGTGCAGTGACTGGTGCAGGAGCTGGGCCGGATGCCGCAGGAAGAGCTGAGTGTATAGTCACTTATGTCCACTGATCCCAGGAGGCATTATGCTACCAGCTACCTCAATCCTCGTTGAAGGAAGGGCCAGTGTGGCTTTCAAATGTACCTGAAGAGGCAGGAACCTATAGTAACAGATTTCCATGACTATCAGATTGGTTGAATACTAAATCCAGCGCTTACAAAACAATCCACTTTCCAAATATTCCAGGCACAGATAATTCTCTAAGGCCTAGATCCAGTGCCAGAAATCACCACCAGAGGAAGCTGCACCTTAAACCTTTCCAAGGCCAAGTCTCCACCTTTTTGTTTTAAAAACAGAAAGCAATTTCTAGGATCCTTAAGTCTCAAGTCCCAGTTTACATTTTAGGTCCTCCTCTCTTTGCCTCGCCTCCTTCCCAAACAGGTCTAACCACTTTGATTTCCATATTCTCAACCCCACTCTTATCTCTGGCACCAAAGCCTTTCAGAATGATAATTCTGGGCCTAGCAGGCTTCACTGAAGTATGTTTTGGTCAAAGTTTACCCGTGATTATCATCTTTCAATTGGCACGGGCAATTGGAATGTGGAATTTGAAATTCAACTCCAAGGCTTTATTCAGTTGGCTGGAATCATCGTATTTTCTATCTTCTGATGGCAAACACCTGTGTACACCACAGCAACTGTGGCTAAGCCTGAACTCCTACAGCCAGAGTCCCCAGGAACAAATCCTAATTCCTACTTGAGCTTAATGATTTGGACAAGTGTTACAGGTTGAACTGTGTTTCCTCCAAAATTCAGGTGTTGAACGCCTTTCCTCCAGTATCTCAGAATATGACCTTACTTAGAAAGAGGGTCCTTGCAGATATAATTAGTTAATAATAAAATCAGTATGACTGATGTACATATAAAAGGTAGAATTTGGACACAGACACACATATAGGAAAAACTCCACATAAAGATAAAGGTAGGGGTAAGGCTGAGAGGTTCCCAGTGAGCCAAGGAATCCCAAAGACTACTAATCAGATGCCAGAAGCAAGGGGTGATATGCAGGTACTCTTTCAGGGCCTCAGAAACCACCCACTGGAACCTCCATCTGTGGGTCTTCATCCTCCAGTACTGGGAGAGAATAAATTTCTGTGGATGAAGCCACTCTTCTCAGTTTGTGGTACTTCATTACAGCAGCACTAGCAAAGGAGTACAGTGAGTTCCTATGCTGTGGTAGTCTCATCTGGGAAATGGAATAAGCGTGGTTCTTGTCTAACAGAGAGGGGTTAAAAAAACTTACAAATAAAGTTGCTAGAATAATGCCTGTCAGGTTAGTGCTTTTTAGTATTAAATAACAGTCTCCCAAACATTATTTTTTAATCAAATAGATTGTCACCTTTTCCAGCTTCCTAACGTTTAATCCTTTCCTTAGTGAAAGGCAAGTGTAAAAATAAACCCACGCCAGATTTCTCAGGAGATGAGGGGCACTCGCCTTGACTGGTTGGGCCAGAGCAGGGTGTGGCTGCACAATTTAGAGACCTTCCTTTGCTATCAACAGGAATCTAGGCTCCCTCCCTACTCTTCACCCCACACCCACTCAAATCCCATCCTTCCCTTCCCACAGCAGCCGCCACCCTAGCCTTGGCCCAAAGCCTGGCCCCTTTCTCCAGTTACATTCTCTCAAAACCCCTAAATCATCCTACTGCCAAAATATAATCATCTCGAAGCCTCATTCTTCAGTTTTACTCACTCCACCCCATCCTGGGTTTTCAACACTGCACAGAGAAGCCCATCCCACCCACGGAACTTATGTCCTATCACTTGTCCGTCCGCACCTTCCTCTTCAGTTACAGCCTCTTCGCCCCACCTCTACTCTTTTCTCTCCTGAGTACTGGGGACTGAACCCAGGGCCTTCACACTGAGCTAGAACCCTACCCCTTTTCACTGTTTTTGTTGTTGTTTGTTTGTTTGTTTTTGAGACAGGCTCTTGCTAAGTGGCTAAAGTGCCCAGGCTAAACTCAAACTTTCATTCCTTCTGCCTCAAACTACCAGTTTTGGGATCACTGCAGTGTGCCACCACACCTTGCTCCTACCTCTACCCTTTAGGATCCCCTCATCAGGTTAAGTTTTATTTAAACATAACCTACTTAGCCACGATGGCCCAGTCCCAA
Organism: Dasyprocta punctata; assembly: GCA_004363535.1. NCBI lineage: Eukaryota > Metazoa > Chordata > Mammalia > Rodentia > Dasyproctidae > Dasyprocta > Dasyprocta punctata. The sequence continues at coordinate 75,591 of RJWM01005684.1, forward strand.
GCCCATCTCTCTCCCATGAAGTTGGCCTTATACTCCCAGAGTTGACTGTCCATGCACCATATTCATTTTGAATGGCATAGGCCTTGTACTACTGCAAGGATTTCATGTACATTGATCATATTAGCTCAAACAAGCAGCAAACTTTTGCAGACTATTTATTCAACACATACTACATGAGATCCCACAAACGCCAGGCATTATACCAGGCGGCAGTAGCTATTGTTGATTGAGAATTTACTCCATGCCAGGTTTTATCCTAACCCTCATGGTGATGCTTTAAGGGAGGTATTGGTCTCACGCTGAATTACAGGTAAGAAAGTTAAAGATCAGATATATTATGTAATTTACTCAATATCATATAGATGTTAAGGGATAAGTCTGGGACAAGATAGAAAAAGGATCAGGAAATAGTACAATGGAAAGGAAACAGTACAATGAGTGAGCTGGAAATAAGATTTGTAACTGCACCTAAAAGAATGTGGATTAAGGCACCATCCATTTGGAAGGATGTCAATAATTCACATACATGCAACTCTGGAAGTACAGATTTTCAGTTGCTCAAGGCCTATTAATGACTTAAACTAAAATTACATGAGCATGTCTACCAAATTTGTGAATGATTAATGTGATTATGATAAGACCTAGAATTTAAAATGATGTGAAAACTAAAGAAATAGATTTGTCTAATAATACAGAATTTTTTTTTTTTTTTTTTTTTTTTTTTTTTTTGCGGCACCGGGGATTGAACTCACAACCTCGCGCCTGCTAGGGCAGGCGCTTAAGGCACTGAGCCAAACTCCCAGCCAATAATACAGAATTTTAACAAATTTAGCTAACAAATAAAATTTAAGTGGCTTAAATACAGTCTCCTGCATTTGGGTTCAAACATCTGACAATACAAGTACACAAAGAGTAAACACACAGCTTTATAAACAACAGATAAGAAAAGGAATTAACAATAAATGCAGCACAAACAAGAGGGTAATGTGACTACCCATAAAGCTACTTATGAACTTAAGATTCATGTCAATAATATACATATCTAGAAAGTAGCCATTCCTCTATTTTTATTGTTATTTTGGAACAAATCTAAAATTCTGCTCAGAATTCTGAGCCCCACCATTTGAGAGTCAAACTGTCATTTATATTCAGATTAAATTAATTGATATAATAAAGAATTCTCAGATTTCACAATTTTGTAAATTACATGTTGACTAAATACATAGACTCAATGTGACCTAAACTTAAATGTACAATATATAATTATAGGCTGACAGCATTCCCCAACTTTTCAACAAAGGTGTGAGATCAGATTATAATAACTCCTATCTCTGCATGCAACCCCAAAATTATGAGTGTAAAATGGTACTTAAAACAGACTCTTGTTAATCCTGTATCTTATCAGATCAGGTCACCCAGTATGTTACAAGGTTTAAGAGGAAAAGCCTGACTGATTACCTAAAGTCACCAGCTGATAACACCCAAGAGCAGTTTCCATTCCTAACATGGAAAAGGCATTCAATTTTGTTTAAAACAGGATGCTATGAAAGGCTTCCACCAACAAAATAATGGATTTATTAGGCAAGTAGCAACCATTATCACATCTTGTGGGGTGGGGGAGGGTTGGCAAAAGTAATCAAAACTGTAAGAAGTCACTAAAGTTTCAGAACATTGTGGCATATTCAAGTCTCAAATGAAACTGTGGAAATGGCCCATGGCTGAGTTAATTGAATCCCGTGTCTATTCTCCTTTGCCCATTGAGGATCAGCTGGTTTCATGGCTTTACAAGTCAGAGAATACATTTTCCCACCTCCCTTGCAGCTAGGCAGGATCGTATGACCAGGCTCCAACCAGTTTCCCGTAAGACCGGTCTGCACCCCTTCTGTCCACATCTTCTGCAAAGGAAAATGCTTTCATTCTATTCTCCCTCTTTCTGGCTCCTTAAAACTTGAATGATGAACATTAAACCTGCACATCTTAGAGCCACAGAATTATAATGTAAGATTTATACCACATTAAAGCTTCTTTTCTTTTTTCTTTCTTTTTTTTTTTTTTTTTTTTGGTACCGGCAAACTCACAACTCGTGCTTGCCAGGCAGGCACTTTAAAGTTTCTGATAGTTACATTTTAAAAAGTAAATAGAAACAGGTGAAGTGAATTTTGCGAGATTTATTTAATCCTGCATGCTCAAAATATTCGCAGTACAATGCATAATTATTTTAAAATTACAGAAAATACTCTCAAAATATTTTTACCTTCTTTTTAGGAGGATTCAAAATCTTTGAAATCTGATGTGTATTTTAAACACACCACATCTCAAAGGTTAGCCACATTTCAAAGGTTAAAGAGCCCATATGGCCGCTGGCTACTGCATGCAGCTCTAGAAAGAGGAGAGGGACATCACGGAAAGACTTGAGTCCCTGGCGCAATCTATGAAGTGAAGCTACACTTAGGTTCCTTCCACTGCTTGAAACTTTTCCTCCAGAAGAAAAGTTCTATCTTATCCCAGTCACTGTCTTTCTTGGTATTTTGTTAGACAGTGACAACATATCCTGTCACTAATTAATATATTCAGCAGGGTCTAACAGGAGGACCCTAGACCTCTCAGTTAAGAAATAACCCTTCAAATAACGACAGAACCATGAGTTTACACTGAACCGCATCAAAAATCTCTCCAAAAAAGGCCAACTCTGAAAATTGCCATAAAAATCCCCTCAGCATTGAGAAATATATTTCAAAATAAACATATCCAAGGACAGAATGTGGTTTCTTAGGCTTTTTCTTGTTCTTTTCTTTATTATAAATCTCTAAAATTTTCCAGCAATTCAATCCACCGGGCATCCCCAGAAGGAGAGAGTTAGAAACCATCAGATCATTTGGCCTCCTAAGAAAATGAAAACCAAAGTTCTTACAGACAGCGCTTCTCAAAAATGTAAAAGCATTTTCATTAATGCAATGGAAATTATGCTTATAAATATTCCAGTTGATCAGAACACATTATCTGTCTTTTTTTTTTTTTTAATAAAGAAGAAGAGGGTTGAAGATATAGCTCAGTGATAGAGCCTTGCCTAGCATGTGTGACACTCTGAGTCTGATCCACAGCCCTGGAAAAAAAAAAAAAAAGGAGGCGGTAGGGACTCATGCAAAAGCAAAACCAAGTCTAGACATACTGGGCTGGGCCTTTGTCCAATGCTACCCCTATCATCATATTAGTGAAAATAACCACCTTTCTACAGCAAAGACATCTGGGTAGGAACTCAATTAAAACTTTTCACAGGGTGACTGAGAAGTTACATAAAGAACTTGTCAAGCAAAACATGTAAGTCAATAATAGCCTTCATTCAAAATGACTAGGCAATTAATTTAAAATAAAGAGAGAAGAGACAATGACCCAAATGACTCATTGTGTATAGACTATCAGATATTCCCAAGTTTAGGGGCCAGGCTGTGGATTTCACATCTGTCTCCAGGGGAATGGTATCATGTTTAAAGAAGTATGGTCCAGAGTAACTAGACTGAAGCTGTGTCCCACGTAGCTGGCCACTGGGCTCCATTTAGACACAGAGGTCACCACCTCCAGTGGAACAGCAGAAATAGATCTGTTCTTTCGCCCTTGAGAACTGAAGTCTGACATGCATGTAGCTCTCAGGAACCAAACAACCAAGATTTCTCCAGACCTTCCCCACGGGTGACATTTCGAGCTGTGTCATTACAGATAGCCTTGGATGTCATCCAAGCCTCAGCAACTAGGGCACACTTTACGCCATCAAGTTTGAAGTTTTAGAAAGTAGAAACACCAGTGTCTTCAAGTGTGCGCAGCAGTTGACAATGCAAGGTCTCATATCAAGAAGAACCAAGGTCTTCATCCCTCTGCCCTTTACCACATATGAGACTTTAACTGAGTAACTCACCTCTCCTCAACCTTCCTTTTTTTCCTCTGTAAAATGCTGCCACAATCAAAGTCTTTACTGGATAAACTTCGGTGAGCATTAAATGACTAAGAGCACATTAACAGCTAGGCGCAGTGTCTGGTACCAGGTGAGCATTAGATATATGAGGATTATTACTGTAGTAGGCCAGCGATCAATACATGTTCACTCTTGTTATTAATACTAGGTATCAGGCAGTGACTCGTGCTGAAAAATGTAGTGCTCTCATCTTATGGTACATGACTGGGTATGGACAGGGGTTTTGATAAAATTGCTGTAGGATGGAAAGGAAGGAAGATGTGGTACGTGTTAAAACTGTGTCCCTCCAAAAATTCATGTGTTTAAGTCCTAACCCCCTCTCACCTCATAATGTAACCTTATTTAGATTTGGAAGTAAGCTTTTTACAGAAGTAATCAAGTTAAAATGAGATTACAGTGAGCCCTAATCCAAGATAACTTATAAGAAGGGAAATGCAAAATATGTCCTTATAAAAAGGAGAAATTAGGACACAGACATTCACATAGAGAAAATGTCACATGAAGATGAAGAAGAGGATTGAGATGATGCTTCTCTAGGAGCCAAAGATTGCTAGCAAATCCTCAGAAGCTAGGAGAAAAGTATGGACCTGTCGATACCTCCGTCACATTTCCATCTCCAGAACTGTGAGGCAATACATTTGTTACCTAGGCCACCCAGTTAGTGGCACTCTGTTAAGGCAGCCCCCACCAACTATTACAAGAGGAAATCAGGCAGCAAGCAGACTTCTCATTTAGAAAGGACTGACAAGACCTGGAAAATGTGACCCATGATACAAACCTGATTGATTTTCTCCACCCGAAGGCGTGGAGGGGTCATCCCTCATGCATTTTAAAATGATGTCAATGAAAAAAAAAAAAAAAAGAGGCTTAGCTTCACAATGAATGTAGACAAAGAACCTCTGTCTACAGAGAGACTTCAACTTTAAATTGTCCCATTTTGTGTGTGTGTGTGTGTGTGTGTGTGTGTGTCTGTCTGTCTGTATGCGTAAGTGTGTGGTAGGGAGAGTGGTTCAGGCATCTGTAGAAACTTATTATAAATGACTGAAACCTCCTTGAAAAAAATACCTTGGCAGAGATGTCGGCTGCCGACCTTCATGAAAGCTGTTAAATCAACAGGCAACAAATTCAAGCCCTTGACTGAGCAGGATGTGTCTGGTTCCTCAAGATTCACAGGGTGTGTGCATTTCCTTGGCTGAAGGCTCCAGTACTGCGTCACTGCTGCACAAAGGTGTACCATCAATTTAATCTTTCATGGAGTCCACCATTTTAAACTGGCTCTTTTGATTTTTTTTTAAATAGTATGTCCCCTGTTTTCTTATTACAATAGGAAACATAATTTGGAACAAGTCTTTCATAAAATTAAACACACACTCACAAAGTAAACTGGGAAGCCTCCATCACACTGGAGTAGCATTTCTCAAGATTTGTTACAAAACTCTTTCAGTCCCATTTCCCATACTTCAACCTCCACCCATTTCACAAAAGGCACTAAAAATTGGCATTTGCAAGGAAATTCCAGAAGTCTGAGCATTTTATTAGCAAAGGGAAATCCCAACCTTTTTGGCCACATTTATCATGATGATGGCTCATTTTTCCATGTGGAACCACATACAAGTTGCTACAAATATTTAAGTAGGCAAAAAAGTCACTTTCCAACTAAAGAAAAGGCATATAAAATAGTAGCAGTTATAAAATATATAAAGAACACTTTGAATTTGATTTATCAGCATAAAAGTCAGCTATCCATTTTAAAAACTAGACTGAAAAATTCAGAACGTTCTTATTGAAATACTGAGCTATGCTGGGCACTCTCCTGGCCTTGAATTCTTACTACTCTGCATTTTCAAGGGCAGCTTTTTAGACAGAGTCTACTACTAAGCTAAGCCATTCCCCTCCTCCAAACACCCTTCTCAGTCCTATCTATCCTCAAGGCCTGAGTGAAAATCTGTCTCTATAAAGCCCCCCAAATCATCCCACTCATAGATTCATTCTTCTGAAAACCAAAAGCACTTATAATACCAAGCTTTACAATCTAACAACAGTTATCATCTTGAAAAATCTCTTTAGTACCTATATTCTATTGGTATTTTGCTTTTAATTACTTCCTGCATGTTTTTTCCACCTTTTACCTAAATTTATCAAGTGCATACTCTGTGTGTGGTACTGGGGATGAACACAGATTGAGCTGCATGTCCACTCCATGTGTGTTTGTTTGTGACAGGGTTTCATTAAATTCCTAAATCGCCCAGACTGGGTTCAAACTTGTCCTGAGGCAGGCTGGGAGACAAGAGGTGCTGAACTACCATGCCCACCCCCATCCCCATCCCAACTGGCTGATTCAGAGATATGCAGGCTGAGATGATGGCCACTGAATTAAAAAAAAAAACAAAACACCATTTGATTGACTTTGTAGGCCTAAGGCCGGCAGTCTGAGCATCTATTTAGAGGATAGCAATATGCAATATAGCAACTATGGGGGATTTCCTTCTGAAGGTGGTAGCCACTGTTCATTCCCTATTATCTTGTTTTAAAGTCCTGCATCATTTTCATTGTTTTGTTTGGTTTGGTTTTATTCTGTCTTGTTTTGTTTCAAAGATAACAAGATATACAATGGTAGCCATTGTTGATTTCCTGTTACCTTGTTTTGAAGTCCTGAATCACTTTCATTGTTTTGTTTTATTTGGTTTTATTCTGTTCTGTTTTATTTGATTTTATTATGTCTTATGGCATAGGTAGCTATTTTGAAGATAACAAGAAGTATTATGGTAGCCATTGTTGATGTCCTATCACCTTGTTTTAAAGTCCTCTATCACTGTCACTGTTTTGTTTTGATGGGCAGAGGGTCACTGTAGGGGAGAAACAGTTCATGGCAGAGCAGGGAGGAGGCAGTTAAGCAGCAAGCAGCAGCAGCAAACCTCCCTTTCTGTTTTACACCATCCAGGTTACAAACCTTTTCGGTGGTGCCACCCACACCCAGTGTGGGGCTTCTGTTGTCAGTAAATCCATTCAGCCACAGCCAGAACTATGTTAATTCCAATCAGTGGACTTATTTAGTACTATACACCCCTAATCCCAGTGTCTCACATCCTAGAGCCAGTCAACTCTGAAAAGTCCTATTTATGAGTGAATGAGGCTTTCCGGAACATCTAAATGCAAGCCACAACAGTGTTTATACTCTTAGCACTTTAGGAGACTCAAGCAGGAGGATTGGACACTCAAGTCCAGCCTGGGCAACTTAGCAACTTCACAAGAGACTGTCTCAAAAATAAACAGTAAAAAAAGACAGGGATATAGCTCAATGTGAAGGCCCTGGGTTCAACCCCTAATACTGGCAGAAAGGGGGAGGACTATTTTGCATTTTTCCTGTATCCCGTCTTTAGTATCAAACCCAAGTAAGAGGACACACCAAAATAAAGTTGCAAATGTGAGCTGAAAAATGTCACCCACCATAGAAGCTCCCAAATCTACATTAACCTGATAGTTATCTGCAAGGTCCTATGTATTTAGGGATCAAAGTAACTAGACAATGACATTAACCACATCTCTCTGAATCATGCTCAGTCCCCTACATTAATTTTCTCTGAACATATAGCCAGTCTGAGTCTAAATCAAGTATTCCAGAAAACAGACTAATTAAATTTCCCTCCATCTGACAGTTCTGGAGTAGCAGACTGAGGTAAAGGTTATCTACAGGATGCTACTTTGGGCCACTCTTTTTTCCCTTCTTACTTCTGAGTTTTGTTCTCAATGGCCACAAACTAATCTGGTTGCAGACCTGCCACACACAGACTGGCTGAAATGTGATCACCCCAATGGGTCACCTGTCTTCTCTTTATATAAGTGTGAACCTGATATTCCATCCTCTTCTGCCTACCCCCAGTAATACAAAGAACTCTTTCTTTCCCCTGCTCCCACACATAAAGACAAACAGGAAAACTGGGTAGCTGGTGGTTTAGGATGCTTGAGAGAGACCACTTGCTGTAGGTAAAGAAGATTATCATTTGGCTCATTTAAGTGAATGTAATCATTTGTAAATTTGCTTTTCTTGCAATAAATAATACATATATGTGCTTGTACATGTACCAGAAACTTCAAATTGAAAGACATACACTAAGAGCAAGCTTTCCTTGCACTGTCAGACCCAGCTCTCAGTTTCCCTCCTCTGCAGTAATTATTACTAGATACTCTGCTCTCTGATCCTATAAATTCTGAATCCTATTTTATACAGCAGGTTTCTTAGTAGGAGAAAAGAATATGTATCTCCTGAGCATCAGGCCCTGGGATGTACTTCTGACATCCATCAATGTATTTAACCTTCACAATAAACCTGTGAGGCTAATGATATGATTTCCTTCATTTTCAGGTAAAATACTCATGGTCAGAAGAATAAAAGACCCATAAAAGTCATAAGTCTAAATCCCAGTTCCAAGTCACTTTTTCAAGCTTCTCCCTAGATGGTCCTTTTTCATCAAATAGAATCTGCATCTTGAGTTCTTTTTCTCCTCACCTCCCTCCCCCAGAAACACAGCTTCTGGAATCCTATGTCCTTGGCAAAAAAGAAGGGAAAAAAAAGTTCTACAACTTAAAAGTTCTAAGAACCTGGACAAATTACCGCATTTCCCTACAACTCAAGTTTCTTCATCTGCAAACTGAGTTTAATAATACAACCTACCATACAAGGTTTGTAGTAAAAATAAATGAATGTCTCATGAAGAGGTTGGCATAGGACCTGCCATATGGCAACTACTTCATCATGGTTTCCAGTTATTATCATTATTAACATACAGCTGGTTAAAAAACTAGGGTTAGAGATGGTTTTCTTTTAGTTTTTATTCCTTCCTTTTAACTATACAGTGACACAGCCTTGAGGAAACAATTTGGAATGAATGTGGGGATCTGTGTGAATCTGTCTGGCTTTAGCAGACCAATTTCCTTTGCTCTCCTCCCTCATGGCTCCTCCAACATTACCTCTCCTAGCACTCACTGCCAAAATCACTGCCCTTTCTACTGCCAAATCCCAGAAGCTTTTATTAGTATTACTGCTGATTTTTTTTTTCCAATCCTGGAATTCTTTCAGTTTTTACTAAAAACTAAAATCTAGCAACACTCTTTTTGATGCCACCCATCTTAAATTTTTAAACCAAAAATTTATGTGCTATCATTACTCCCTGCCCTAGTTCATATATCATGGAACTCTAGACCAAAGACATTTTGCTAGAATAATCTTGACTTAAATAAATGGAAACTACCCAAATTCCCCTGGAATGGAAGAAGACATTTGTTAAACTGATCACATAATTTACAAACTCCTATCTGCTGAACTAGGCAGTTTTGGTCCATTTAATTGCCTTTTCTTCCTTAATGGAAAGCCCAGGAGATAGATATATAAGCTTGGGATCATATAGCCAGCAGATGAGCAGGATGAAGGAGGTTTCTTGGGAAAGTGGCAGCCAAGAAGTCAAATGTCTGGGGCTCTTTCTGGTTGGTCAAGTCAATTCTGAGTTTTAATTATTAGTTAACTGAGTCTTAATTAATTTGCCTTTCACCAAAGTTCTAGTTAATTTTCTGGGTTTTAGCCAACTTGCCTTAAGAATAAGAATGTGAGATCAACTTTTTACTATTAATTTTTTCCAACTCGTTCTCTGAGACAATACTGTATTTTGCATCACTCTAAAAGCATGTTGTCTGGCCTGGTCCTTATCACAGTAGTAATTTACTTGTCACATCACAGTCTCAAGAGATATGCTTCAGTCAAAAGTAGGTGTGCATGTTACATACTGGCAATAAAAGATGCAGCCTCCATTTATTGCAAAAATGCAGTTATGCCAGGCAGTCAAAACAGAATTCATGGTAAAGCAATAAAACCTGGGTTCAAATTTAATTACCTAATTTTAAATAATAACTGAGCAAGCCCGTTTTCAAGGATGACATATCTGGGCTTCCCATCTAATACCCCTACATGAATTACTCCCAATCAACAATCCTGCTCAAAGCACCTATAATGCAGCTAGTACAAGATTGGGATTCCAGAAAATTTTTAAAGGAAAACTTTTGTTAAGATATAACAATGTGTAACCTCTCTGCTATGTTATTTTTCTCCATTTCCTCTGATGGGAGATTTTGTTTTGTAATTCTGACATAATATCTGGTTCTTCCAATCCAAAGTCTTCTAAGATGGACAACAGATGAGTCAGTACCCTGGGAATTCAGAGGGAGTAAAGGTACAAGAAGCAGTAGCTATTACTGTTTTATCATGAAGGCCTTAATACAGAGTTAAACAGGTTTGTTAAAGCCAACGATGAGCCATGCTAATATGTAATTCTATAACCACCCTCATGAAAATAGTTTCTTTTAAAAATGACATTCAGCATCTGGGTTCTGGCAACTTTAGAAATGCTGCGGTTAATACTAATTCATTCCTTCAAGATATTTAACTTGACTCCTCCTTTATATACAAGGCACAAGTCCCAAGAATTTTTTTAGAGTCATTTTCGAAAGCTATACACACCAACAGTAAGAAACCTAAAGAATGCCACTGGCAGCAGCCGGAGCTGAGGCCTGTGTGCTTTTGCTGTCTGTAGTTTATTAACCCAGAGCTTATCAGAGAGGAGTGGAGACTGTTTCTGCAACCCCAGGGAGCTGAGTGGAGCAGCCAGACCATGAGTCACAGCAACTTACATCACTCTTTCTGAACTTCGCTTTCAAGCTCTTCATGTTTAGTCCATTTAACCTTCCAAAGTCCTGGGAGACTTTTCAACACCTAAGTAAAGAAAGAAAGAATGAATGAATATCTGAATAAACACTGCACATATTCTCTCCTAATTGGATAATAACATCAGGCTGAGGTAGGATATAAGAAATGGAAGACAGGTAGAAACATAAAGCAATAATAAACAAAAATTACACTTTTAAGATAGCTGCAACTTACAGGACACAGCCAAAGTTTGCCCAAGGTGATCAATACCAGCACAGCTTTGATTTAATTTTGGGTCCTTAGCCAGGTGTGGTGGCACATGCCTGTAATCCTAGCACTCAGGAGGTTGAGGCAAGAGAATCGTTGCAAGTTTGAGGCCAGCCTGAGCTGCAAAGTGAGCTCAAGGTTGCCTGAACTGCATAGTGAGACCGTCTCAGAAAGACAAAAAAAAAAAAAAAAAAACCAAAACACAATTTAGGGTCCTTCCGTACCAGACCCATCACACACAAAATCTATCAGGAATACTGAAAATCCATCAATTGGCTTAATTAAGAATATAAAGAGCAGGAACCTCATCCTAAGATGAAGCAGCAGGTTGAAAGAATCCAAAGAATGTTTAAATCACCTATTTTTTAAAAAATGGGCCTATACCTGTAAAATGAGCTACTATCCTTCTGGGGCGGGGGAGCCACCTTTCCTCAGGGTTTCCACCCCTTTAAGAAAAGCATAAATGTCCCCTGCTCCAGGAAAAAAAGGAATCTTCTATCCCTGAGTGTGTCCATATGCCACACTTGAGAGCATCTGGAAATCTCGACCTAAGAAGCCTTTCCTATTTCTCTTACTGATCCATCCTGAAAATCCTTCTTTTTTTTTTTTTTTTCTTCTTTTCCTTAAGAGTCATCCAACCTGCAAACTTTGTCTACAGAAAGGTGGGTTCAGTTCCTTATTTATCTCCAGGAGACTTCCTCAGGCCCAGCCCCATGACAGGGCCAGAGCTAGAAGATAGGGCTGGTCTAGTGGGAGGTCCTCAGGTCGTGTGGGTGAGCCCTCAGCAGAGAATGCTGGTCTCCTGGAGTGAGTGCTCACAGGCTTTTGCACACACTGTCAGCACTGTGGTGTCATCCATCAGAGCTGAGCTGATGTAGTACTTTGCCTGTGACCCTTCAGAACTGTGAGCTAATGAGTCTCTTTTTTTACAAAGTGACCTAGCCACAGATACTTCACTGTAGTAACAAACAGACTACTACATACACACTGACTTATTTCCTCTACGCATCCTTCATTTTGCAAAGATACTGGTAACTTGCCTCCATTTGAAGAGCTGCAATAGTGAAAAATGATAAGGAAAACAGTTCATATTCCAGATGCCATTCACTCTCTATTTATTTTTCCAATGTTTGTCCCCACCTTCCCTCACCCCAAACACACAGGGCAGTCAGTGAAAAATGCCAGAAACAACAAAACCTCCCTCATCAAATAACTCATTCCTCAGGGGGCCACCCTAAACAATTCAAGGCTCTCTGGATCCTTGTGGGACCAGCAATTCTGAGTTGGAGTTGGAAGAGCCCGAAACAACAGCTTCATTTAGGAGAAATCTGTGGTCCCTGGAAATTGAATGCAATTTTATTTAATAAGTATTTGTGTAATTTTTTTCAGGGAGGAATTTTCCAGTTTTCAGTGAATTCTTCAAGGTACCTGCCAGCCTTCAAAAGTCATGATTACTGATCTAGTCTAAGCCCCTAATTTTTCAGAAGTAGAAGTCTCAGAGAAGTTAAGAAACTTGCCTATAGTCACTAAGCCTGTGTATGGCAGCATTTATAAGAAAATCTCAAAGTCTAACTGATAACTGTACACTTTTTTCACTGACATTTACAGTTCTATTAACTAAAGCCACAAAGCTCAATTCCATGCTAAAATACAATACAGGATGCATATTTTTCATTAAATCTGGAAATGTATAGGGTGTAGAACCTTAGCATAGATTAAAAAAAAATGCACATTTAGAATCAACAGACTAATCCATATGAAAGTTCCTATCACACAACAAATGTTTATTAAAGGTTAACTTCAACACATACTTTGTAGTAAGTGGAAGTAGGTGAATTTCATTCCAATGAAGAATTAAGGAAAGATGGACAAATATTTAACATAGCTAACTATTAATTTTAAAAAGCCTTTCAAAGTCAGTTTATGTCATCCTTATTACTCTGGACAAAACTGATTTGAGAAGACAGAAGTGGGGAAATGCAAGCAGATGAATGGCAGTCCTCGCCCTTCCTTGTGCTCTTGTGCTGTCTACAGGAGCCACACTGCCACTCTGGCTTCTGTTCTGTTTATTTTCATTGTTGCTGCTGCCATTAAATAGAACCCTTGCCTGAATGACATGTAAACGCAGTAATCATAAACCCCTTTGACAGCATTCGTCTATAGAGGCCACAGTTCCTAAAGCCTCTCCACGGTCCCTTTCAATCTGCCCAGCTCAGCAAGAGTCACAGAGCGCATGTCGCCTTGGAAACTGCACACAGCATAATTACATACTGTTAATTGCCCATATTTAATCACAGAAAACTTCAGACTAGTACCTGCACAGCAAGTGCATATTTCAGGGCAGTGTTTCTCAGAGCTGGCCCCTAGTTCATTTGCTTCACAAGGATCGGGAAACAATTTACTATTTGTAAACTCCTAGTCCCTATCCTATAGAAACTCAAAGTTAGACATCTTTCAATAGACAGATAGGATAAGGATGCTTGTCAAAGCGAGTCAGGTTTGCAAACTATAGTTGGGCTGGTTTTTTCATGTCAAAACAAATCACCTTTTGATGGGTCAAAATAGAAATAATTAGTTAAGACTTTCCCAAACTGTCAATGGTCCATAGCTTCTACATCAACTATTTCTAGAAATTAGAAATCACCTTTCAAATTAATTTCCCCCCATTCTCAGTAAATAACCAAGGAAAAAGGATGAATCAGTGCAGCAAAAAAAGGGAAAAACGAGAGGCCACATTGGGATAACCCACAAACTGTGTGGCCCACTAAGCCAGAACCACCCAAAGCATTCTTTCATTCACGGAACAGAAGGTCTTAGGCAACAGCAATAAGATTTCTGTTTAAGGTCACAGAGGTTTCATGAGTGTTTTGTTAGGTTTTTTGTTTGTCTTTCTTCTTTTGTTTTTCTTTTCTTTTTTAAAATGTGGCAGTGAAAAGTACCCAAAGTCTTATTTGAAGAGGAATAAACAAATAAATAAATAAAGCAAGGAATTCCAAAAGTTCCCAGGGGAAGGTATGAACTACTAAATGATGTTTTCTTGGAGATTTGGGTGGTCTATGGATTTCACTCCATAATATGGGTGTTAAGGGGAGGGAAGTGTTGGAAATTCAGAGAAGCAAGAATTACGGCTAGAAAAAAAAAATTACAGTCGGGTCCGCGTCCCGCGCGGTGCCCAGCACAGCTCCCTGGGACCGGGAGGCCTTCGCCCCCACCCAGTAAAGGAGGAGACTCCACCTGCACGCCCCGGGAGGCTGTCCTTCCTTGCTGTGCACGGGACCCAGCCAATCGGTCCCGCGATCCTGCACGCCGCGAACCTCAGGGAAACGCCAGCCAGCCGCGCAGGACACAGAGGTACGCAGCCCAGCCCAAATCAGCCCAGGAACCCAGAGCTGCTCACCGGGGAATTGAACATCATAGCTGCAGGGACCTGGAGAGCTTGGGC